>WEDG01004044.1:0-52468 GCA_017591395.1 Schistocephalus solidus | reverse complement strand
AAAAAGAGAAGAAAAAGCGTCAAGGAGGTGACGTACTCACATACGTGAAAAGCGAACTTTCATTACAACTTATTATATTTCCATTTGCCACACAGATTTTATTCCGATAAAAGACGCTTTAGCAGAAATGCACACGCATTTCTACATACCCAGAAGTTAATGTGCATTTCAGAATGAGAGCACATTGCAAGTGATAAAAGGCTAGTAAATGCCTTATTGTTATACTGCTTTTTGCGAAATTCTTTTGACAAAATATAATTTTAATAACGCACCACATTGACATATTAAAGCGCTTTAGACTGCTCATAGTGAGGGAAATCGCACAAAAGCAGAAGGCCACACGCTGCTCCCACCCTCTGTAGAATTAGACCACCATGCACGCCAGGGATAGCGGGAAGCCTGCGTTAACTGCCCCCATAACGGTCATTTTCCGAAGCTTGAGACGGCGTATACACTCAATTCCTCTCTTTAAGGAATATCTGTGGCAAATCCGGGGCATTCGACGTTAAACATTGCGTTGCAAATGAGTCCGCCGCTGAATCTCTAGGACCTCAGAATGTCTTTTAATGAAATTGGTTTACCTGAAATTCGATGGCGATAAGCGCGAAACCACCGTCATCATATATCTCATCCTCTTTTATTAATCATCACGATTTGTCAAACATAATATGAAAGATATTTTCACGATCAGAATTAATTCATAGTTTTGTTAAGCCAAAGTATGCTTCTTCCATGTAAATCATTACATTGATTTCTGGACTTCTTGCTCTTCGAATCTAAAGACTAATATTGTCAAAAGTAATTATTTTATCCTTATTTTAAGTGCAAGTGTAATAAAGAATGCCCACTATGACTCCTATTTAGTAAAACTAATCGATGCTTTGCTCTGTTCACTTCTTCATCAGACACATAATGTTTCAGAATATACATTTTTCCATCATTTACAAATGATGAATGTGCATTAACTCTACTAGAATAAAAGATGGTTTTGCTTTGTAATAATAAGGCAGCCTGATGCTACTGGGTGTATCCGTCCTCAAATAAATCCACAATTATGAAATTATATATTGCACGATATTTTGGCCAGATTAATATACTCTGTATTTTTGAACATGGCTGCTGCAAGTATGTTCTACTGATTACGCCTAATAAGGCAGAAATATCCACTCCAGCCTCCGTAAATTCAATGGGACGTGCCCATCTCCCAAAAAGATTTGCGGTAGCGTGGCTGATAAAGGTTTTGTCCGGAAAGGCTAAACTAGAACGAGACGTGCGTATCATAATCAATTTGAGAATGATCAAAAACTGAAACATCGTAAGGGACAGAAAAGCAGAATGCGGTTAAAACGCTAAGCATTTAACGTATTAAAAAATCACTGAAAACAAATTTTTCTGTAAAGTGACCTGACTATCAGCTTTTGCTCAACTTAACCCAAGTGAAGGAAGATTTTAAGCCACCCGTTGTACACTGCACGTTAGAGAGAGAGAGAGTTGGTCCACATGTAATGCGGGAGCCAAAACATCATGATAATACATGAAAAGTGTGAATAAAACTACTCTATTTCATGTTCTTCAGGGCAAATTGAATGCGTTCATTTAAAGTGGGCACATGTCGGGTAAACCAGTAGCCAGTCCTTACCAAAATCTTTCCATAGCATGTGACGGTCTAGCGTGCAAATGGTCTTAAAAGGTGTAATTTTTTTTGTGCGTAATGAACCACCAAGTCTTGTAGCTGGAACATTGGCGGTAACAGACGATGAGGTGATGTGCGTATCCATCGCTTTTAGATAGGCTGTACAACAGCGAAAATTCAAGAAAGACGCATCGTAAGGGCAGCGATCATAGATCACCAGTCTTTAGAGTGGAGTAAACAAAATGTCGCCAAAAATGTCAAATGCTATTCATCATCTTCTACTGAACGACTCTTCTCCCTTTGGCATACTATCTGGTTATTGAAGTTTAAACTCCCTTATGCTTGTGTTTTTCTGAAATCTTTTGGTGTGGATCGAAACGAAAGAGACCATGGCATATGGGAATGTATGGGTCGAGGTCCTTTTCACATAGCTGCAGGATACGTATGAGAGCGTAGGTGTTTAAAATTTTAAAGCTTCCGGCAAAGCATATACACGATTGAAAAAACCTCTTATTTTTGGTCAGTTTTGTCAAAAACAAAATTAGATCTAAAAATGTAAATATAATACAGCCAGACATATAAGAAATATCAGCTGAACAATTATCTGAAAATGTAGAATAATTTTTTTATACTTATGGGATACCATGATTTACCTCACAGGTTACTTAAAAAAAGTTTCATTCTTTACAAAAGCATATGTTACCTGCAATTATAACCGTCATTTGTACGTTCTTTATTTGTATTTCCCCAATCCTATTTTAAATTATTTCTGTTAATTGGTCAGATTTAAATATAATATTTAAAAAATGTAAGAGTACCCCGTTAAATTTGTGAGTTAGCCGCGTTTTTTATGAAAAAAAGCCTTTTTTCAGCCATATAGTAGTCCTCTGCAGAAGAACGTTACTTCTTCATTTGACATACTTCATGAGAATCGTACTTTCACTACCTTTAGCCAGTGACTATTTTGTGATATCTTTTGGTGGTATATGAAAGGCAGGTGAGCTAGGCAACTGGGAATTTTTGGTGCGCAGTCATAACAGGACCTTTTTCTTTCATAGGTGCAGAAATGGCATGCCAGTGGATGTGTTGGCAATGATGGTAGATGGTAATTCATAGGTCCTAAAATTATTAAATGATTCAGGATCATTTCAGTGTATAAAGATCTTGGAATGCCTGAAATTATTCGGAAATCCCTCAGGAATTTCTGGTGAGTCAACACGGAATAATATACAGACGCAAATTGCGTAAAACTATACAATGTCCTTCACCACAGCCTAGACGAGATATACCCTTGAAAAATATTGAATTTTCCGCAGGCTTCATTTAAACCTTTCAATACGAATAGCAGATTTAAGTAAAGATTTATTAACTATGTACAACAAGGGATTGCTGCATTCGAGAGTCTCATTATTAAGGTATACAAAGCTCATCATGGATATAATTTTAATTCCAAACATCCACCGCATGTGGCAAAATGCGAAGAATAACAGATAAACATTGGAATTTTCATGCTGTTGTTTCCTGCAAATGTGAAGCTCGGTACTTTTAAAGAAGACCAGTGCATGGTGAACAACAGCATAGATTTCATAATACTTAACAGGGTATTTTTCAAAGAAAAAGGGTTATAAATCGACTTCATAACGGAGAAAGACGAGTAAAAGCTACCTTTCTTTACAATCCTTGTGTGCTTATCTAATTATTTTAGTAACTGGGAACACGCCAGGATCCTTTTCAAGGAGGTCTGTTTTGTTGTAGGACTGAGCTCTGGTACGTTTCCCCATTATTTATGTGTGACTCGTTATTCAGTGATGACACATTACAATTGCTCATACGTGCATAGCGTTTAAAAATAATGTAACAGCAGCAATATAAATTTCTTGAAAACCTTCTTTGTTTGCACACCAATTAAAGGGGTCAAAATAAATATGTCATTTTATTTAAGAGATGCAAGCAAACATTTTCGTTCCGGATAATTCTTGCCGCGGTTATGTGTCCATTGGTCAAATTAATTGACGCCTAGCAGTTACCTCCGCTTTGTGTGGGACCTTAAGTGGTGCGTGAAGTCGTTATTCTTGATGCGCCTGTGGAGAAACCGAATCTGTGCATACGTAGAGTCCTCTCGAGCGGCAAGGGATTACCATCATTGGGCCGAGCAGAGCACGGAGCGCCCTAATAAATTGTCAATAAAAATGGACAACGACCCACATAACAGTCATCAGAGCAATCAATATACGAGAGAACATGACACCCTTGAAAAATGGTCAGCCGTTTCTTGCCCCTACTTAGAGAGTAGCATGGTGACTGTTTCCTATAAATAACGCATAACTCCTGTATAAGACTTAACCGTATCTTATACTGTTCCTCACGATTGATTTCAGTTGTAATCCAAAAGTTCTGTCGAAAAAGTTATAATCCAGCCATTACGCCTACCACTGCTTAATCCACGGGCTATAAACGATAATGAATGCACATTTTATAGACTTGAAATCGGTTCTTGAACGCCTAGCTAACTGCAAAGAGACTATGACATCTTGGTCTGCGCTTGATCTTCCAAACGAGACACGCTAGGAGCCAAACCATGCTAGTTTTTTAAGTAGAAAAACAGTGATGACGATGGTTAGTTTAGCTTTATTTGCATTCTTAAGCCATTTAAACAAGATCGGCTTAATTACACCAAACGATACTCAAATCTCCACCTTTTGCCAATTAGGTTAAACCTTTACACCATTAAGGCACTGACTTATGACCCGAAAGATGACATTGGTTGATAAATGCTCATCAAAAGATTACAGAAATCGCTCCTACCCATCTTCCCAAAGGCTCTCTCCCATACACCGCAGGTGGACACGCAGGTATTTAGGGAGATGAACCCTGACGACAAAAGGTAGGCAGTCCTAAGTGAACAGGTCTCTGTAATAAGACGTTACTGGCCAGTCAAACGCAGAAGAAGAGCTGTGTGTATTTTTTAACATATTAAAATTTTCCACAAGAGTGTTTTTGGCCTTGCAGTTGATTTAAAGCTTCGGTCACTCATTTAAACTGCAACCAAACCTTAACTATCATTACCGTTAGATCTGAACCCTCGGTTGAGTTAAACTTTTTAATTCCAAGTTTGCCATTTGCTGACATTTTCAAGGACTATCCGTCCCCCACCAAACATTGTTAGTTTATCGAGCAAGTTCAGTACATAGGTTTACATCACTTCGTTTCCACAGGGCAACCGTTGCACGCACATTAACGCAGGTTACATTTAGAAAAGCAAAGTATTGCTACTAATGACTTAGAGCGAGGGCTAATTTTGGGGAATAGTCGCCCTCCTTACTTCTCATGGTACTCTCCACTTCACATGGACCCCAAGAAATCAGCCATTGATTGGAGGCCCTGTGGTAATTATCATGCTTTGGAACAGAACAACCATCATAATCGGTATCCCATCTATCATATTCACGATTTTTCTTCCATAATTGCTGTAACGACCGTTTCCCCCAAGATAGAACTGGTTAGCGCATATCATCGCATACCCGTTGCTGACGAAAACATCCCAAGACTGCCATTACAACTCCTTTTAGCTTGTTTGATTTTCCGCACATGCCTTTTGGTTTAATTAACGTTGCTTAATTCTTCCACTAGTTTATTGATGAGGTCATGTGCGGTCTTTCGTTGACGTTTGTCTTTATTGACGACATAATCGTCACAGGCCCTTCACTAACAGGCCATAAATCAAAATTGCGCCAAGGTTTCGATTATTTTCAGCAATATGTCTTGCAATTAAACGTCGATAAATGCCATATTTGCGTTAATCATCTTGCTTTCATCGGTCATCATGTCGACCAGCATGGCAAATCACCACTTAAGGATAAGGTGCAAAGCGTTCTATCTTTTCCAGCTCCAAAGACCCTTTCACAACTGTGACGTTTCAAAAAACTAATAAATTTCTTCCAGCGTTTCATTCCCAACCGTATCACCTCTGCATACACATTAAACGGATAAAATACTATTTTATTACGATGCGCTCGCGTTAGAATCCAAAAAGGTCAGGTAAACAAATGCTTTTTGTCCCAACAATCGCGCCTTACACTTCTCAATCCACAGGATATCAACGATACTCAAGGCAGATTTTTATGGACTTGAAATCGGTTCCTGAAAATTCAGCTCGCACACGAGATACACCAGCAGCCAAACAAAGGCTTCTTTAATCAACGAATGACCAGTGACAAGAAATAATGAGGAGGCTACAATTACCTCAAAATGAAAGCGATAGGCAACGCATCATTTCACAACAAATTCTGCAAGCTGCTAATCCAAAGTTATTCAGATGAACTGATGTAACGCCACAAAGCTTCATTCGAAAAAGCCGATGTCAAACCTGCTAACGTTATTGTCGCATTAAAATCGGTAATCAATCCAACAAACAAGACAAAGGAGAATTAGAGGATTAGCCAACACCATGTGTCGTCTCTCCAAATGGCTCATAAATCGCACGAAATACTCCCAATTGTCCAAGGTGATGCATTAATGGAACTGAAGGCCAACAAAGACATCGTTATTATATCCGCGGACATTGAGCGTTCCACCGTCATATTGAACATCACACACAACCTACAGCCAGCTGAAGAATAACTGGAGGATCACCAGTTTTATGTCCCATGCGAAAAACTCGTACAAACGCAGACACATTAACTAAATTTGATGCTTTTGGAATTGGGGCACTCGGGTGCAATACCGCGCGACTGACGAACATATGGTAAGATCCGAAGACACCGCCTTGCCCCAGTTCAATGGCCTTTCCAAGGTACACAAGGAGGATAATTCTATCCAACGCATCTACCTCTGAAATGCACTCCAACGTACGGACTGGCAAAGTGACTGTTTCAGCACCTCAAATATATCACTGCTGGTTATGATATCCCAATCCGCTCTTCAACACAATTCTTGGAAAAATGTAAAGACATTGGCATTCATTCAAGTGACGCCATGGTTTCTTTTAAGATCACGTCCATTTTTATTTCTTTTTTGCATGACCTGCCAGTTGAAACTGTTTAAATTTTTCTATGAAGCAAATAAGATGAAACCTAGAATCCACTCGGACCCGTTCATACTCTTTATCTCCTGAATTTCTGTCTGAGTCCGTAGGTCAATTTTGTCAAATTAAATAAACGAGACGGTCCTATAACGTTTGGAGTCACTAATCATTTAACCACCTTGGTAAGAATTTCTGGGCTAAATTAGTTGATGACATCTTCGGCCTTATTGAAGGGGTTCAGATGCTTAAGTTATAGGATCATCTTAAAAGAATCTTCCTTTGGACATGAAATCGTTAAGCAATGGCTAGGAGAAAGAAAACATAAAAGTTGGATCTCTTCCATGACGTTTTTCGGTCAAAAAGACGTGGTGCATCGAGCAAAAAGCCTGTACTGGAAAAGTCTTTTCTATTATAGTGACGAGAGCCAGCTTTTAAAATGCGTTGGAGGATTCTGCGTTCATCCACATCCATCGATGCCTCAAAGCCACTCTAATATTATTCTTTTCTTGCACGGACCCTGACGCCCACCTCTTCGTCTTAACGTCGGCTTTAACCAACTTAGCAGTTTAAGGGTTGCTACAACCACTACGTAACGATTGGTCATTTTACAACAAATGAATCGCTGATCGACATTCATTTGTCAAATTTATTCCCAGTTACAACTCGTGTAAAACCCGTATGGCGTGTTTTCCTGACATACACAGTCAATCCAAAGGATATCACATATACTTAAAGCACCCCACGATGTCAGCTTTCGAATACCTTTTCCCACCCAAATGTAATAACTGCGTTCTGGAAACACAATGAGTACATGCCTAGCCTACAGTTTTACCAACGACATGCTTAGAAATTGCAAGCTTTTTTATGGAAATCATGCAAGTTTCGTCTTCTTTAAAATTTATACTTAAAGAAAGGGTAATTTTCAGTTTTAAAAAGTGCCTAATTATGGGATTGTTAAAGACCGTGAGTTACCCATTCGTAAAACTTTTTCTCTATCAATTGATAACTCCAGCTTATAAGGTTAACAGCATATTTCCCATCCAGTACAATATATATATATATATGTCTGGGCTTTTAGCTAGTACCTATGTCGGAAGTACGGTATAACATCGTTTCCATATAAGATTCATACTACTTGTAGTACTACTTGTTTGTAGAATGGGCAGTACGTGGTTATTCCACAGTGGTGGATTGTTTTCGATCCAAATGTTTATTGCAATTTCGGATCTGGTCCTAAAAAGTCATGTCCGAATCACCTGATTCCATATCCTGCACTTAATAATTTCAGAAATTACTTCCCCGATTATTCTCTAGAGTCCATATACCAGAAACCGCATAGAGAAGACTGGGGGACCCACTGAGGGGCCGAACCCCTCGTTGCTGCGTCAAGCAGGAGCAGAAACGTCGGCGAAACACGTGTCTGGGCTTTTAGCTAGTACCTATGTCAGAAGTTCGGTATAACATCGTTTCCATATATATATATATATATAAATATATATATATATATATATATAATGATAGTGTGATGTTAACTGATCTGTGTTATTAACACTTATGTTCCGATGTACCTTGGGGCTCTTTTTAGCGCCCCCGCAGGCAGTTGCATTGCGACTTGAATTAAATGTTGATAAGATGGAACCGACAAAGACGGTTTATGACGGTTAATAAGCCAAAAATGGCCTTTCCAGTCGGTAAACACAACACTTTAATAGTTTATATTCCCGATCGCAACCGACAAAACAACGGGCCCGTGGCTCAATGGCAGAGTGTTAAAATCAATGACTCAAAGTTCGCGGGTTCGAATATCAGGTCATCCACACCTGGGCTTGGGTATGACTGGCTGATGACGACTTAAAAGCCAGAAATGGCCATTCCGGTCTGCCTTGACTTTATCGGTTTCATCTTATCAACATATAATTCAAGTCACTATGCGACTGCCGTGAGTGCTCTAAAGTGAGCTCCAAGGCACAGCGGAACATAAGTGTTCCATATCCAGATCGGTGAAAACCACACTTTCCTAGTTTATATTTTCGATCGCAACCGACAAAACAACGGGCTCGTGGTTCAATGGTAGAGTGTTACATCAATGACCAAAACGGTTACGGATGTGAATCTCCGGTAATCCACACCTGGGATTAGGCATGACCGGCTGATGACAGCTTATAAGCCAGAAATGGACAATCCGGTCTCTATTGTCTTTGCCTTACGGCTGCTGGCGGGCCTTGAGAGATAGCCCCAAGGCACAACGGGACGAGTGAGTCCTGTAACCGATCGGTGAGAGCCCCAACTATATACATATACATATATATATGGCCATTCCATTCTCCCTTGCCTTTGTCGGTTCCACTTCTTTATTTGCTGCACGTCACTATGCGATCGCCTGCGATGGCTCTAATTTGAGCTCCAGGGCACAACGGAACAAACATATTCCTTAAGCAGATCGGTGAGCCGCACACTACCATCATATTCCCGATCGCAACCGACAAAACAACGAACCCGTGGGTAAATGGTAGAGCATTCGACTCAATTACTTAAGGTAGCGGGATCGAATCCCAGGTGTTCCACACTTGGCATTGGGTATAACTGGCTGATGACGGCTAATAAGCCAGAAATGGCCCTTCCGGTCTCCCTTGTCTTTGTCGGTTCCATTCCATCATATGCTACACGTCGCTATTCGACCGCCTGCGAGGGCTCTAATTTGAGCTCTAGGGCACAACGGAACAAACATTTTCCTTCAGCAGATTGGTGAGCCGCACACCACAATCATATTCCCGATGGCAACCTTCAAAACAATGAGCCCGTGGCTCAATGGTAGAGCATTCGACTCAATTACCAATGGTCGCGGGTTCGAATCCCAGGTGTTTTCACACTTGGGATTGGATATGACTGGCTGATTACGGCTAATAAGCCAACAATGGCCATACTGGTTTCCCTTGTCATCGTCGGTTCCACTTCATATATATATTTTATATAATTGACAGTTTGTAGCTTGGTAAGTCGGAATGTAAGTTTAACCGCAGGCTCAGTTCTAATTTTTAAGGAATTGAAAAAATTTAAAACATTTGAGGTCTCCTTACTCCCCGAATAAAATCTTTAGAATACCTAGTTGGCTACCGAATGAGTTAAATAAATATTATACTTGTACACTATTTCCACTATTTATTTTTGAATTTAGAAGGGTACCGAAAAAATAGATGCGAAAATCCATGACACTGGCGTTGTTCTTTTTCAGAGAGTTGATTTAGCAGGAGGCCGGAAATATGCGTTTCTTTGATTTGAGCGTCCGGGTTGTTGTGAAATCGATCTTTAACGAGAGAGCAAATCAATTGTAGGTTTCGGTCGTCAGATTTCTTGCTCTCATCGCGATTTAATGCTGTTCTCGACGCCAAGCCCCGATAACAACTGTTCGTTTGGAAAAAGCCATCAGTTGTACGTAGGTGCACCATCTGTAGCATTCAGATGAACAGAGATCAAAACATGCCCATGACAACTGCGCAGAAAGCAGCCAGGCAGTAAGGCCTTCCAGTTAATTTCATCATCATCTGGCTACATAGGGACAGCAGTCACCAGCGATAGACCTACGCATTATGGCGCCAGCTCACATGAATTTACTTTAATGGCTCATTAACTTCTGCGTCAGCAGAGCCCGGTTTTATAGTTTAGCAGGCTTTTATTTTATTTTTGTATGTGGAAAGCGGATTAAGTTGCACATATTAGACGCAGACTTTGACAAACGTGATTTTCCAGTGACTTTACGCTGTGGGACGTTTACGGACATCGCGCTGCTTGCAAAACAGCAGAAATCACATTTCACTTTCCAGCACATCTCAACGTTCGCAGTTTCTCCCTCAGCAAAAACGTGAACACGCACCCGCCGCAGAAGGAGAGAATTAAATCTGATAACTGTCACCGAGGGGGGAGAGTGGAAGTATAACCTCTTGCTAAGCAGCCAGATCCCAAATCCAGGTTGGAGTTTCGCATTAAATTTAGTCTTGTGACTTGAGTTCAAGTTTCCTGAACCTAAGAAGCCCTTCACTTTGAGAACTACCAATGACAGTATGTCTGTTGCTGGACTTGATGAGGCAGTTGCAGATTCTGTCCTGCTTGTAGCATTTGTTCTGGCATGAGCTCACATTCACGAGGTTGAGAAATTTGCCTTCAAATAACTCTCTTACATTGGGGCTGAACAAGTTGCTCTGTTCGTCTATTCTTAAGTCCAACCCCTGCTCTGTTAATATACAGAAGGTAAGTAACTGACGAGGCCTTAAACGAAATGCTGAAACGTGATTTCGGCTAACAACGATAAATTTGGTGAGGTAAGAATATTGAGTATCAGGCAGCCTTCACTCTAGAAGGCCAGCTTCTATAAACAAGTAATGACTGAACTCATGCAATGTTAATCGCAATTGGGTAACAGAAGGTTATGCACAGCACCAAGAAATCCAGAAGCCTATGGCATATGTAATACGGGACTGGTGGTAAAAGGGGTTTTACAGGTAAGGCGGGTAATCTAAGGTGTATACGGTTCTCGCAAAATTGCATATTTTATTCTTTCTGCTCTTTGAATTTAAGAAGAGCTAGTGCGTATCTGTTGTCAAGGCTCTAAGAAAAAAGGCGGGCTTTTGAAATTGAGCAGCCATCTTTTCTGCTCTCCATTCACATGTGAATCCTCTTATATAATTTTAACCCTATTTGTTTATTTGAACAACAAAAATGAGGTCATCAGCGACGACGCTGGCAACATTTTGAAGGAAGTCCAAATTGATCGATATTTTGAGGCGCATTCAAGGACGATTCTTCCCGGTGAATGGAGGACCTTTTTTGCTGGCATTTTTGGAATTTTACTTTTAAAATAAAGTGTAGCTCTCTCTCTCTCAAAATATGATAGCCAGACCACAGCGACTTAATAAACCCTGGGATGACTTCCTCTCTGGTTTCACTCGCACAGACTTCGGTAGAATCCTGCTGCTTCGGCATTGGTGTAAAAAGGATAATTGTTAGGGCATGAAAAATAGGCGAATCGCGCACAATTTTCCACCCTTGAGCTTGGAGTGTCTGGCTTTCGTGGTGCTGTATATAACCTATTGTTACCGGTCTGGTTTATCCAGACCTCAGGCATGATTGACTAGTGATGGCTTATTTAGACATAAATGTCCACTTCAGTCTAGACATTGGCACAAATATAACTAGCACACATTTTATGGCAACTCACATCTTCCTCAATTTGTATATTCAAATGAAGTGTCCGTTTAGGTTTTAAAATGTTTTCAAATTCTCGGATTATTTTGAGATTGATATGCGCCTAGCCTGTATGTGCCTGAAAGTTTGCAATGTTTGTGAATTATACGGTATACTTCATGAGATGCATTACTAAACGAACGAATACGATGCGATTTGAATGAACATTACACATTCTCAAAACATTTCAAAATTTAAGTTTTTTTAAAAACAAAAGCTGCCTTCGTGGTGTGATAATTTGAAGATCTTATTGGCTTAAAATGGTCCAATAAAGAATTAACCTTGATTACATTTTCCATGAAATATAGTGATAGTGACCTAATACATGCAACGTCGTGATCGGAATTTGGATGAGTAGTTAAGCGTAAATTGTGCCTTGTTATTTCAATATTTTGACTGAATTTGAGGCTCAAAAGCCTTTGACTAAAGAAAATGGCAGGGTTTGGACGAAAACGGAGGTTGCCTTGCCTTGTCAAAGAACATTAATATAAGCAAAAAATGTTTCAAATAATGACCTTCTGTAACCAGAAAATTTAAGCTTCAGTCAGTGAAAATCCGGCAAGGCCAATGTAATGTTTTCCACAAATAAGGAATGAAATCAGCGTTGAAAATTATTTATTTTTGCAAATTTTCGGACGTTTTTCGCCACAAAACGCAGAAATAAATTTGCCTGACTGAATTTTCTATGACAGCACCGAGAATTAAGATGGAAACAAAAATATATATTACCACACTTTCAAGAATTATTATTAAAGGACAGTGCTAGAATTAAGCAAGATGGACTAAAATGGTCCATAAGCAGACAGGACGCCGATTATATTAGACATTTGATATCAGTATTTAAGCGTACAGATGCTCGTTTTATTTTTATACTTTAGTGGTTGTAGCTTAGGCTAAGATTGCCTTTTGACTAAAGAACACAGCGTGTTTAATCTTAGTATGTTGAAGAGAAACAGGCAGAATATGAGGCCAAATCGGAGGTTGCGGGATATCCGGCAAATTTGCTAGACTATGAAATACCACAGCGCAAAACATATTGTTTTTATGCCTTATCCTATAAAAGAATATTAATAAAAGCAAAAAGGGATTAAAAATAGATCCCGATCGGAACCGTAAAATCTGATCTTAAGTCAGTGAAAATCAGTTGAAGACCACTGTAAGGAATTGCACTGTTTTCCGGAAAGAAGGAAAAAAATTAAGCTTAAAAACAAATTATTTTTTAAAAATTTCTGACGTTTTTCGCTATAAAAAGCAGCAATAAATTTTGCTGTCTGTATTTTCTTTTACAGCACCAAGAATCAAGATTTAAACAAATATTTATTACTGGAAGCCTTGATATGTTGTCACTTTTTTGTGCCAGGCCATGCCATTAAAATGTCAAAGTATTTTCCGTCCGTCGCCGATTTCGAATGCATACGGAAATTGGCAGCCGAAGGGCTGCCGCATGCGTCGTTGGCTAATATTTTCAATACTATTCAGGCCACACTTCCAAGAATCATTAACCATAGAACATTGCCTAGAATTAAACAAGATGGATCAAAACGGTCCACAAGTAAACAGAACGTCTGTTTTATTCGTCCTGCACTAAAGAATACCATTATATGCCCCTGAAATACCATTTCAGAGGGAGCGTTTGTCTATGCGCATAATTATAAAAAGGATGGAGAAATTCGGTTTTCCTCAGCAGGCTGCAATGATAAAGCCATGTTTAAGTAGCAAAATAATACTAGAACGTTCTTAATTTGCTCAGGAATACATTAATTACAGACTTTCATTCCAGAAAAACATTTAATTTTTTGCTAAAGTCTTATTTTTAAATAAGCCTCCAAAGTCGATCCAGGAAGTTATATGTGGAAAGAATTTCCCGCACGAGCACTAAATCGACGGCAACTTTCAAGAACTACCGACGACTGACGGTTTGGATGGCCAGCAAATTTTGAGAACAACCGGTCTGGCAGTCGTAAAAAGAGACTATAACGGCATTTATCGGCGCCCAATGAATACTATAATGTTGCAAGATAAAGTCCCTATTCACCTATCAAAGGAGGAACGATTCTTATTAAGTTAACGCCGATAATCTCATTTTATATACACAAACCATCTTCGATTCCGCCTTCGAACTCAGAAGAATTTTCATTCCTGCCAACATTCTTGAGCTTAACCCTATTGAAACTCCCTTTGCACTTATCAAAAGAAACTGTGACAAAACAAGAAACTATTTCAGTGGAGCAAAATTTGGAGTTTTCGCTTAATGATTGTATAGACCAAACCACTATGAAAAATTAGTAGTCTCTATATCTTCCCGACATACAGGAGTATTAAACGCTAAAGAACAATCAACAAAATATTAGTATAATGCAATTATATTACTCTTTATTATTTTGTGCTTATGTTATATTGTGTTTCTCTGCTCTATGTTATAGTAGGCCTTTAATAATTGACTAGTCATAAACTAGTTTTTTAGATTTGATACTTTTCGACAAAATAAATTAGTCCTAAGCTAATAAATGGTAATTTTTGGACCTAATTCTGCCTTCTTTTAAAGATTGTTCGTTTCTTTAAGACTGTATACCTTGCTGGAATGCACGATGGGCAGTTTTTGTGCTACAAGCGTTTTCGTGCAAATTTCTGTTAGGGACTGAGCCATATTCGAATTGCTAAGGGTACCGAAAATCTCTTTAAAAAGGTATACATTAACCTACTCATTTTGATCGATCAAAGGTTTTTCAAGATTGAAACGACATTTTTTTCAAAAGCTGACATCTTGGTGTACCTACAATATTTTGAGATTATGCTTCAAGATAATAAATATTAAAATTCCACTTACGTAATTATTCCTTATCTAAAAAACGTTTTAAACTTTTCCCTAACATTGCATGAGATCGGTCACTGACTGGAAATTTATTTTTAGCCACCTGCGACCTTCATGCTGGTTAAAATGACCACTTATATAGTACGCATTCTTCCATTTTTTTGATGGATTTAAATCTTAATATGTTTCCTTGAAGGCATGCACAGTATAACTTTTCATAATCAATTCTATCTTCCGCAAATATAACCTTTGAAGAAATGATATTTTCCCGTTTAGAAAGGCTGTAATTATGCTATTTTAAGACCATACTTATCCATTTAGCGGATGTCATAATTGAACTTTGCGGGCTGACTCACCCGCTAAAAGCACACATTTTTTAATTCAAACAAGCATCTTTGCCAAGGCTTCGGCCTGGGCTTCGGTCGAAATTAAAAATGGGCTGCCTCCGCCTGGTTTATGAGGACAGTGGTAGGTCTGTATGCGATGATAACGACGCAAGAAAAAGGTATTATTGTAAAAACTACAAACAGAGAGTAGTTAACTGTTGCTGTGCATCGCTTTCCGACATAGAAGGATGGTTAAGGAATGTAAATTCCTTTGTGAGTGACAGACATGCCGTAGGTGAGATACCTCGTAAGAGGTTAAGCATTAATATTGTCTCATCATTAGAAAGTTTAAGTGCAATTTTGGCCCAGAAAGCGTTTTTCCAAAGAACACCACATTTTTTCCTTTTTTGAAGGAAAAGAAGTAGGATTTGGGCAAAATTATAGGTTTCCGGATATTCAAGAAATTCACTATGCTATTTATTATCACATAACAAAACCTATTATTCTTGTGTGTTCTGCAATAAAAGAGCATTAATATAAGCAAGTTAGGTTAAACTACTTCTGTTTTTAACTAGAATATATGATCATAACTGAAAATCAAATTAAAGCAATTGTTAGGCATTGCATTCGTTTCCAGAAACAAGAAATTTATTCAGTTTTAAAACTGACATTTTTTACAAATTTCTTATGTGTTTAAGACCGAACGCAGTAAGAACATTTTTGACAGTATTTTGTTTTAACCATACTGAAAATTGGAATCGTAAACATCTATAATTGTATTTTACTGCTGACTGCAACCAATAGAAAGGTATGTTAATTTGAAGCATGCATCAAGATACTTTAGCATGTCATATATTTTCCGCTAATGCATAACATATCAATCAGTACGGGTAGAGGATATGCAGTTTTCACTCTGTTGTGCATTTCTGATCTTAGAAAGGGGTTTTAAAAAGAAAAGCATTATAGCGAAAATCTTTCCAAGGTATAGAAGAAAGTGACATCTTTCCTTTTAAGCAGATCAATTAACAATGAGTTTCAGTTAATACGAAAATCGGTCAAACTTCCCCCATATTTACCTTGACTTAACCTTGAAAAAATGTAAAGTACGCAGACCTTCGTCAACGACCTAGCTAATTAAAGCACTTTGTGAATGGGTAACATATTATTAAAAGTCGTTATTTGCTCTTAGGCATATTAATTGCATAATTGGTATTTATAAGCAAAAAATATTACTTTTAATATTTTTTTACTTTAAATCTGCCGAAGGTTTGGTGCATGCCTTGGTACCGGTCTGCGAGTGATTAGCAGTATTTCACAGATTTTGACATTTTGCATGTCACTGTAACAATGCAACTTACAGGCAAATATTGTCCGGACATTGCTAGGTACGTTGTTGTCCTATTCAGAAGTCAAATTTCTTTAGTCCTGGCAAATTACGCTTGTTCACCTGAACATGTTTGGCCAGCTGCTACTCTTCCAAATAGTTTGATTTGATCTCCAATAATGTTGAACGTGGACCATAAATTTGAAATGTCTGCAGCCTCAGCCTTTTAGACAGATGTTTGTGGGGTTTGACGTCATCAACTCGATGGAGGAAGCTTGTACATATTCACCCTTTGGGTGGGTTCGTCGCGAGACCGTGTCTGTTCGGATTTATAAAGCTCCGTGTGATTATCTTTTCTGATTTTTATGTGCCTGCTGGCACAGGAATGCATGTGCCACAGGAAGGTCTAGATGCCTGGTGATGGATTTGGCATCGGAATACCACGCCTCATGTGTGACTCGTTCTGTTCTTGAGGTTCCTCAGCCCAGGATGATCGATCCTTGAAGGTCAAAATTGTGGCCAGTTTCTATAATATGATTTATAATCTGCTATTTTGGTCTAACATCCAAATTGTCGGTTTTTAATGGTAGACAAATGGCACACATTTCCGATCCCTACCAAATAGGTAACCAGAAACAAAATTCACTGAAGTTATCTCCGAATCCGGTGTCGTTTCTGCGGCAGCAAGATCATCCGCTGACCGCTTTTTACAGGACTGCATAGACGAAATTCTTGTTTTCTACATTAGATTCAATGGATGACTTATTTGTTTTCTGTGTTGATTTTTGTCTTTCTCCCTCTGGGTAAGAATAGTCTGTGAACGCTCATCAACGACTGACAGTTGACACAATAATTGAAAGTACATGAAATTCCACAGCTACGCCTCCTTTAACGAGAAGCGTTAAGCGATTCGCTTCTTAGCCAGTATGCATTAACAGGTTCGCTTAACCGGGAAAACGTTTGCCGGGGAGTTCAAGATAAGAGGGACCAGCAAAATCAGTGATCGAAAAGGAAGATTTATTCGTCAGTCTAAGCGCCTGCCTGTTGTGCGGCTTGATTTATGCATGTAACCCGCTTCCTCAGCTTGGACCTCAGTTTATTTAGGTTAAAAGAGTAGACTACTTTGCAAACAGATGCGGGATTGCTGCTGTGCCTAGCTTGGTAAGGCAGTTTCAACAGCCTCCTTTGAAGCGTGATCCGGTCCACCTAGACACCCATCAAGTGGAAGCTGGGATAGTATTCCTACCGAACGAGTAAGGCAATGCGTACTCGCTGTGGCAGAGACAGCGGCTGCCGAACACAGTTTGGCAACTTTGTGATCTCTAGGCTTTGTCCGAAGTCTGGAACAAGCATGAACACCATTAATAACGCCAATCATTTCGGGATTTTCGGCAAAAGGTTTCCATTCGCTGTGTGTAAAATTGGTACGCAAGCAAGATAGCACCGGAAGAATGCAGACAGTATGCAGCTACCGAAAGTTGCCACTGTCGGCATCATTAACGGTCGTCCATGAATGCGTCGTAAAAAGGTTTGCCAGATTTTCTACAAAACGATGCTGACGTCGTTTGCAAGTGACCTAAAATTAAACCAAGAACGGCAAATAACAGTAGCTAAAGCGAAAAATGGACCAGTCTGTGCAAATATAGGAAAATGCACATGTGAATGGAGGAGAAAATAATGGGCACTCAATTTCAAAAACTCACCAAGAAGACATGCAAAAGCCTCGCTAGTTCGAAGACGGACGTGGAGGGGGACTGGGACAGAAAATAACCTCATCTCATGACTGTTCCAACCTCATGAAAAACGCGATCCGCTGTCGCCTTTATCTGGATTTGTTGACTGTAAAGCAGACTTAAGTGCGATGTAACTCCCTCTCACACCCAGGAGATTTGACTGAGAGAAAAATACAAGCCGACCGGAGGCAGACCAGGCCCTCAAGGATTTTCAGCCAAAATTGTGTAACCTCGATCAAACCAGGTCTATGGAGAAAATTGATGCTGCTAAACTTGGTCTCGCTTTCAACTACATGAAATGCAGGGACCGGGGAAAGTAAGCGCATAAACTGCCGCAAGCGATGCACAAAACTGGTGGGAGGTTGGGGTCGGAGGGTAGTGCCAAACACCATTTTGGCCGCGCTGCAGTCCAGATCCGACTTTTGTGCCAAGCGAATGCCCAGGAGCCCTAAAAGCAGGTCATCAGACAAGTTGGTCATTTGCGGACCGAAGGGCGGTCTTTAGATGGCGGTATAAACGTTCAACGACGCGGTGCAACTGGAGCTTAGTGCCTCCCGAAATCTTCTGTTTCAGTGCTCTGTAAAAAGCGAATTAAAGTGAGAGAGAGGGTTTTGGATTTTCAAAAAACCTATGTAGCCGGCCGATAAAAAGGCTCGCCAATCAGAAAAGAAATGATAGGAATGGTTCGACGGGATCCAGTCACGCAATTCAATTGGATGAGGCTGAAATCCTCACGAGAGTTAATGACCGCGTGAACCGTTAATTGCTCAAGTCATATTTTTCCAGTCCGCAGTAAATTTACAAGCACAACGACCTATCCGCTCCATATGCAATGCAACTAAACTTAACCCTTAGTCTAATCATGACCCTAACCCTAACTCTGACCTTAGCCCGATATCTCACCTTAATCTTAAACATAATTTCCTTGGAATTTGGTGCAAAACCCATGACTTGTGGTCCAAGGTGACAACCACTTGAGCCACTAACTGCTGGAGTCATAGTTCTCCGGTCGTCAGTCAATTAACAAGCACAATGACCTACCCGCTCCATACACGATGCTCTGCCTTTGCCTAGGCAACGAAGTTAACCACGTGGAGAACGCGCAAATTACTACTGGTTCTGGCGTTAGCGTCGGGGAGCCAAATGGCCCAAGAACTCACACTGAGGACCAAACTCCGACAGTTGGCATCTCGACTGCGGGCAACCTTCGCACCACGTGCAACCACCACGCGGGAGCCGACACACAGGAGCGTACTAGCGGCAAGGCGACTGCATATTGCCACACCTCGCCAATCAAACAATGATCGCAATACCTTCAAGTAACCCCGGTGTGTTCGGGAGCTGTCGATGGTGATAGGAATATAGTGGCGTGGTAACTACTTACTATACTTACTGGGCCCTTAGCGGACTGTGGCTGTGGAAGTCTGTTCCTGGAATTCGCTCCTTCGTTCCTATTGGTGGTTTACGTACACATTCCGAGGACATTGCTTCGAAAGAAAAAAATGAGTGGTATAAGGGGGAGCACGGTAGAATTGGCCTATGGAGTCCCCTAACCAGGACATGAGAACAGAAACCGCCCGAACTACAGGTGCCTTTGCGACGAATTCCAGGCAAATAGGGTTAGGATTATGGTTAGGTTTAAGTTAAGGGTTAGCATTCGAGTAATAAAGGTAGGGTTTTGAGTAGGTTTAGGGTTAAGATTGGGGCCGAGGTGTTTTACTTTACGTTGATGTTAGCGGGAGAACACCTTTATTTCTTGGGAAGAGGGGTCGTTTAGGGATCCAGTCAGTCAGCGTCAGTCATCATCACACCCGTTGATACGGATAGGGTCTCCCCCACCTCCTTCGTCCGACTGCGGAAACCGCAGAATCAGTCTGAATCAGCTACGGGTGGAGGTGGCAAATGGGATGATTTCTATGGTGTTTCTGCTATGCTACAAGTTCTTACTTTGTGAGAGTGAGGTGGATGCATGGCACGTCTACGATCACTGTACTAAAGTTCTAGTCACCATCCCTGCACCGCCATTCTACGAATCGCACAGTGGACATTGTCGAAACCATCGCGGCATCTATTTCAACATTTCGCAGCAGTAAGAGGTGATTTATTCCGTCTGCTTGAACAACGAGGTTATGTCTAGCAATTTACAGACCAGTTGTCCTCTCGGAGGTCATACATCGCTGTAGCAACTGCCAGTGTAATCAGCAAAATGTTCCTTTTTTACCCTGATTAATTGTAAGTGAATTAGATTATAAGGAG
This sequence comes from Schistocephalus solidus, assembly GCA_017591395.1. Classification (NCBI taxonomy): domain Eukaryota; kingdom Metazoa; phylum Platyhelminthes; class Cestoda; order Diphyllobothriidea; family Diphyllobothriidae; genus Schistocephalus; species Schistocephalus solidus. The sequence goes on along the minus strand of WEDG01004044.1, from coordinate 32,123 downwards.
GCAGAAATAGGGGTCCCAAGTTCCCCCATGACACTGGGATTCAGCCAGTGCACCACCCAAGGCTCAAACCCACGCGGGGCTTGTGGCAGTCCGTTTCCAAGTGCGTCGCTTAGTTCGCCACTCCTGGTCGAGGCAGTCGGCTCAAGTGATGGCCGGCGCAGATGCTGACTCACACCGTCCGTCTTGCGATCCTGCTGGGACTACCCGAGGCTGGGCCCTATGCTCGCGAGTGCTCGAAACCAATAAACGTGCGGCATTTCGCTGATTGGCTGCAGGTGACAAATGACGCACTGAGGTCAAGTGGTCTCGACGACAGTTCGACCGTCGTAGTCCGACGATGTCTACCGTATGCTCATGGGAAAGTTGAGCAGGGACGGTGACTTGCGCGTGATTTAGTTTAAAGTGATAGTAGACTTGCGCTGCATCTACCGCACTCTCTCCTCCTCCCCAACCTGAGCCCGGTTTCAAGACAGAGCCAAGAAGACCGGAGGCGGGAGAGGACGCATGTGGCTGGCACAGCCGGGTACCCCAAGTCCTAGCCGCCCCTAGGCGTGCCACCACACCTCTATGTTCCGCATTTGTTATGGGAGCGCAACTCGAATAACGCATGCCGTGCCCTAATGTGACCCCCGTGTTGGTCCAACGCATCTACCACGTGGCCCGTTTAGGGTGCGATCAAGTGGTCTCAATAGTGGAAACACACAATCACAACAGCAACTAGCCTGAGGAGACCGGTAGCTGCAGCTGTGTGCAGAGCTCCTTGTAAGCGCTTTGCCTCAGTAAAAGCTTGTCCTACATAACCCGTCTTATCTGACTTCTGATTTGGGAAACCTTCGTGTTGTCGACCTTATGACTTCGAAATGGGTAACTCCGACTGAACGCCACTTCTTCCAAATCTACGATATAGTCAGCTATAGACAATGTACATCTTTCCACCTGAAGTTCAGCATGATTTGCACATGCTTCCGGTTCTCCTAACACTGCGCACTCCCTCAAATGGTCGAACGGCTGCTGAAGATGCCCGGCATTGCCAAGCCACAACCTGCCGCAATTTCAACTTCGCCAAGTCCTTCTGTGTCTCACCTCTCACATTCGAAGGCTGAGCTCACACAGCTTGCCGAACAGGAAGCTTCTCTAAATGAGTCAACAGCATTTTCATCCCGGAACCTACCTATTTCAACTGCCTAGCCTTTCCATTCATCATTGTCTCGTCCCACCTCAGCCGCCACCTGCTGGTATCGCATTACCTTCGTTTTCAGAGACTATCGCTGCATCTCTTTCTGCTCCTTCGTCTCCCAGCAGAGCAAACGTGTAAAACGGGTCAGCCCAAGGGTTAATGCGCCCACTATCACTGAAGTCTCCAGTCCTAGTTATATCTTCTACTTCTGTGACAGCAAGAGTGGGATGCGTTTCCTGGTTGATACTGGTGCTCAACTGAGTATCATCCCTCCCACAACAGCCGACTGTAGGTGCCCCAACCCTGACCTCTTCCTTCAGACCGTCAACACCTCCCTCATTTACCACCTTCGGTACCCACTCCCTCTCCCTGGATATCGGTCTCCGACGTGTCTTCTCTTGGATCTTTGTCGTAGCTGACATCCCCTCTGTAATCCTTGGTGTAGAGGGTCTCGCTGCTTTCGATATTATGGTCGACTGCCACGACTCCCGCATACACGACCAAACCACCAAGTTTGCCGTCCGAGGTACCTTTTCTTCTGCGATGTCCCACCAACTCGCCGGTCTAGTCCATTTCGGCAGCTCCATGGCAAACACCCTGTACTCACACGTCCCAACTTTAGCATCGCTACCCCACCGCACGACAGTGTTCACCACACCCGTATGACTGGTCTTCCTGCGTTTTCTCGGCCTCGCCGTCTTGCGCGGCTGTCTACCATCAAGGACGAGTTCGAGCACATGCTTAAAATGGGCATCATTCGTTAATCAGAAAGCCCATGAGCCCATGACCGCCACTGGCAACTGGCACCCCTGTGGTGACTATAGGGCCTTGAACAATATCACCATTCCTGACCGCTACCCTGTTCCGCATCTTCAGGACTTTGCCGGCAAGTCTGTGTTTTCTAAGATCGACTTGGTTCGGGCATTTCATCAAATACCTATGGCCTCAGAGGATGTTTCAAAGACGGCCGTTACCACACCATTTGGCCTCTTTGAGTTCCTGCGTATGCCTTTTTGACTCCAAAGCACCAACCAAACATTCCAGAGGATCGTATCTAGAGTGCTTAATGGTTTATTTTTTGTCTACGCCAATATTAACGACCTCTTAGTGTCCAGCTCCACCGCCGAGGAACATATTGAAACATCTCGCAACGGTGTTCAACCGCCTTAAACGATTTGGCGTTATCATAAACCTGTCCAATTGTGTCTTCGGTGTGTCTTCTCTCGAGTTTCTTGGACACCTGGTTGACAGCAATGGTATCCATCCTCTCCCTTCGAAGGTTGCGTCTTTCCGTTAGTTCCCACCGCCCACTTCAAAGCGTCAGCTGCAGCGATCTCTGGGCATGGTTACTTTCTACCGTCAGTTCCTCCCTAACTGTGCCGACGCCATTTCGCCGCTCACGAATCTCCTCTCTGATCCTAAACGATCGTTTAAGCTCACTGCAGATGCCCCTGTTGCTTTTGAGAAGGTGAAGGCTGCTCTGGCCGATAACGCTCTCCTGACGCCCTCAGCCCCCGATGCTCCCATCTCTCTCATGGTTGATGCTTCCAACGCTGCAGTCGGTGCCGTTCTTCAGCAGCATCTTGCAGGTCAAACCCAACCCTTAGCTTTCTTCTCCCGAAAGTTATCACCTACCGAATCGCGCGTTTGGGATGGGAGCTGCGTCCTGTCTTTCTTGCCGCGAATCACTTCCGGCACTTTCACGAGGGCAGGGACTTTACAGTCTTCGCGGATCCTACCTTTGTCCTAAAGTCCAATTCCGATAAAATCAACCCCCGGGAGCTTCGCCAACTGGACTTTATCTCGCAGTTCACCGCAGACATCCACCACATCGATGGAGCACGCAATGAGGTGGCTGACGCTCTGTCCAGCCTGCCTTTAAAAGCACCCGGCCGAGGTCGAATGGCAGAGGACCCAAGGCAGAACGGGATCAGGGAGTCACGTAGCCGATCAGTGAAATGTCCACCGCCCAATGGATTTATTTCCTCTGACACGGTCGAAAGATTTAATCATGGTTATACTGCATGCCCAAGCGGCCCAAGGTATATTGGAAATGCTGAGCTCAGAAATTTGCTTAAAAAATAAGAGTTGAGTCTACTGATAGACTTCTTGTAGGAATAATGATGAACAGCCGTAGTCAATGATGTTGGATGTTTGTCAGTTTATTTTAGGGCTCTGGGTGGGAAGGACTATGTCAGGCTAGTTTAGCTACCTTTAGGATGCTGGAGCTGGAATATTTGCCAGTCCGTTCGTCGGTCCAGATATTACTTCTGGGAAACGCCCCCTGGTTTCCACGGACGAAAAAGTTACAAAGTAAGAGATAAAACCTCCTGGCGCATATTTCCCACACTTTGGTTTACTGGACAGAACCCCTCAATGCATGCCTTTCTCTCTCTCCCTGTTAAATGGATATTTAGGCACAAAAATTTGCTCCTTCATAGCGAAAGCACGCAATTTTTTTAAAATAGGCAGCACACCCGACACGCTTATTTACGACTTTACTGCGTGGATGTCACCTCCCGTCAAAAGCGTTTTCGAAAAATTTTAGAATTCTTCTCATCACGCTAAAAACACAGACATCGAAGTTTATCTTCCAATAAATGGAGTCTCGACTAAGACTAGGAGAGAAAAGTCACAGTTTTTCTACTGGAGCTTAATTTGTTTCCAAAATTTTCTATTTTGTTCCTCTGTACAAAGCGAATTAAAGAAACAGAGAAGGGTTTGGGATTTTCAAAAAAAACTATGTGGTGTTTCTTATTGGATGTTAACGAAATTCTGACATGCGTTTTCCATTAGTAAAGAATACTGAAAAGGGAGATCGTCATGTGACTCTACTCCAAAAACCGCACGCGCAAAAATAGTACTAATCATTTAGTATACATTTTTCTATTTATGTCGATGCCCTTAAAACTTCAAATATATTTTATAGAAATATTCTTTTTTCTATGCATTTTATATTGAAGCACGTCTACATACGAGGGAAAATTATTTAATGTTTTTAAAAAATTGTAAATATGAGGTGCTTCGCACTTACAATATTTATTCAACTCGCTCTGAATCACATTTACGCCCAAAAGGAAATTATCTTTGGCTTAAAAAAACATTTTTAAATGTGAAATGCTTGAAGACCTAGAATATTAATTCAAATCGCCTCATATCGGTTATGTTCCGAGGTAATAAGTTTCACAATCATTCCTAAGTCACTCTTTGTCGTTTTGAGAATCAGAAATTAATGTTTAAAACCTTATTATATCTTTCATTGAAATATTAAATTTGACCAAGACGTGATTTGCTCTCAGTTTTCTACGACAAAGGATAGTTTACGGAAGGTTTCTTTAAAATATAGTTGAATTTATGGAGGCCGCGGAAACCAATAGAAAAAAAGGTATACCACTTAAGTAGTCATTCTTTACCAGGTGCAGTTTTCAAAGGCGGTTGAAAAGACATGCATTAATAAGCCGGCATCCTTGCCTATTTGAAATATTTAAAGATGATGTTGCACGTTAATTAACACTGCGATCCTACATAAGTAACCTTCTCTAAGATGAAAAGTATTTCAGAATTTTGGTTAAGATTTTGATGAGATCGGTAGAAAGTGCAACTATCTGAGTACCATGGCTTCTATGTACATGTTTTCCTACTCTATTGTCAGTATCACTGTAAGCATAAACCTATTCAAAATTACGATTACTGAGAAGGATCAATGACAGACGATTGTAGCTGGAAAGGCCACTTTCTGCCTCAACTGAAGTTGACCCCAAATGGTTATTATTCAGACGCGCTGATCGTTGAGGACTTAGGCATTTTTTAATATTGAGGTGAAGCTTCATTGGACAGCCACTTTTATTCAAAATAGTAATTTGCTTTCAAGAAATGCTTGTCGATATGGTTATGGTATTGAACATGCTTGCCACATTTCCCTACAATGCCAAGAAAGGACCTATAATGTTCGTCCTAGCTCATGAAAAGTGCCAACATTTTCGACTTATTGATAAGCAGTGACAAAACTGGGCAGCCGTACATGTAGGTAAACCTTCAAATAATAATAAAGAGCCCTAAGCGAATCGAAAACCTAAAGGAAATAGTTACGGTAATATCAGACATTACAAAAACGTGCTAAATCACTGGATTTACGCCAATAAATTTAAATAGAATTTTCAGTTGAAATCGTCAATATACCATTTTGCGTATAATAAAAGAACTCTCCTTTTGAAATTTTTTTTAATTTCTGATATTGGTTTACAATAAGTGTCAGATCATCCTTGAAAAACGAGTAAATACCTTCAAACTTCGTTCAAAATAAGATATTATTTAAAAATATTTTCCACAGTAGTGAGTGTTTGGATATTCCTGCTGATGCAGATGACCGTTTGCATCATATTTGAAGATGCACCCAAACAAGAAAACTCATTGTCGAGCAAGGTGAACGTTCACAACAACATTGGGCAATAGAAAAACTTTGTAGAATAAGGAACCCCATTAAAAAGCACATTAATTGGATATTAGGCTGACGAATATATGTGCACTTTACATTTTTTCAAGGTGAAGACTAGATCAATATTTGGTTGTTAGACCGTTATTTGACTTCCCTGAATATAGGTGCTATATTGTCTGCTGAAAATGAAGAATTCCTTTTCCCTTTATATTTGAGCGTTTTTCGCGATATTTGTTTACTTAAATGCCCTATTCTAAGTTGCAATGCACAAGGAAAGGGCCTAATAAACACTATAAATTTTTCAAAATATGTAAAGCTTCTGCCCATTTCATTTCTTAATCCCGGATTATCGGAAACTATTTTATACAAAAGGTATCTTATCGCATGCTTCAAATTTAACCGACATAGTTCTAGTTTCTATCTTCACAGTATTTTGTACTGCCTACGGCTCTAATATTCAGCACAGAAAAAAAACTGCTCAACAAGTGAACTGCTCCGTTTTGTGGCAAAAACGTCTTGATTTGTAAAAAAAACATTTTGAAAGGTGAATTTATTTCTTGTTTTATGGAAAAAAATGCGATGCCTCACACGTGTCTTCATCTCATTTTCAATAATTTAAGATCATATTTTTCGGGTAAAAAAGGGATTTATTTGAAACCTTTCTTATATTTCTGTTCTTTTTTTAGAAACGAACTTTCTACGATATCCCCCAAACTACAAGTTCGCCCAAATCCTGCTTCTTTTCCTTCCATAGGCAGTTTTCTTTAGAAAAAGGAGTTTTAAGCATCAAATCCAGTCAACAAACCAAAATAAAGAGACAATATATCCGCTGAAGTACTCATTCACATTTGGATCAAGCATTACATGAGTTGGGTTATTTATTGTTGGTTGTTCTGCTTTTGCAAATAAAGTGGTTATTTGAAAAGTGGTTTAGTCCATGATTCAACGTTTACTCGCTTTTAAAATTGATCAGTTTACGTGCCTGTAGGCTTTACTGAGCCTGCTCCGTCACGGAAACAGTTGCGTATGGCATCTTATCATCGTTCTCCTCCTTAATGAAAGCACGCTCCTCGTTGTTTTTCACATCAACAGATGTCTCTTCTGGTTTATTTACATAATGCATGCGACTGTGCTTCGTGGAACACTCGGTAGCATGCTGGAACAGACGAGCAAATGTGCACAGAAACCACACAGGTTTTGGGGCTGCAGTCAAATTACTCGTGTCTACTGAAGATGGTCCAGCCGTTCCGTCTGTCTTCCAAGCCCTGACTGCGAGTGCGGGATAGCTGCAAGAGACGTTAAGCTGTTTGTCAGCAGCATCTTCTGCCATCTCTCCCATACCCCCAGGCCTCGGAGCGAATCACGTAGTCTCGCATCGAAATCGGATCAAATCGGATTTCCTTCAAAAGAGTGCCAACGTGGGGCGCTGATGACCTCATTATTGGTATTCGAGATAAACAAATAGGGATGTAAGAAAATTTACATGCGAATGGAGAGCAGAAAAAATGGCGGTTAAATTTCAAAAGTCCACACTTAGAGGTTATGCCACTGAAGCGGATGTAAGTTGGCTCAACTATACGCATCGATGTTCTGACCGAGTCTGAAAGGGTTTTTCTCGACGGAGTTACCTCCAGTTAGTGCATTTCTTTCAAGGGGCATTAAATAAGCGATAAGTTTCCATTTACATCCATGCTAGCAAAGTTATCTTCCACTGCGTATCAATGTAACTGAAGGCGTTTTACATTTATTAATACACTGCGATCTAGGGAATAACGAAACGGGCGACTTTTTGAGCAAAGCATTTAGGCAGGGTCTCGAGGTCTGAGTGCAACTTGTGATTGAAGAAAATATCCGAGCAACACAGTCGATATCGTGTTTGCCGTATATGCATCAAAATTCTCTTAACATATTTCCTTGACTCTTAATTATTGAGAATTTTCTGGTACTGAATGCTTTTTCGGCAAACGGGCTCTAAGCGTCCGTCAATAAGGACCGAATAATTATAAATGTCCCTGGTTTTTATCATTAGTCAGAACGCTCTTATCTTTGTATGCAACGGCAGCCTTTAATGTCACCTTACTCCTATTGGGTTGTCCCATAAGTATGTGTCGTTTCTAATTCCTCTAGCATTTATCTTGTTGCATTTTCTTTAAAATATTTATGCTTTATGTTCTCTTGTTTCTCTAGCCAAGCACTTTCAGAACCCTTTAAATTTTTGTTAAAATTTGCATCTATCTTTGATTATTTATAGCTCGAAAAAACGAAGTGTTAGGTCAAAAAATTAAAATTTCCGACCTCACCATTTATTTGAGTTTTCTAGAAACCTCTAAACAATTTGGGGTGCCTGGTGTCCGAAACATTTTTGCTATTTACGGGGAAGATCCGACTGCTGTAATAACAGCTTAGAAATGAGTTTCCGGTTTCAAAGAAGACAATTTCCGCAAGATGGACGCTCCCACACTCCGGAAGGAAGTCAGGTTTCGATGAGGATCGGTCTTATAGACTGTGCACAGCCCCGTCGAAAGATTCGGGAAGCGGTCGGAGAGATGGAATGCGGTACATCAAAAATAACTCAACATCTGTCATCGATGGGAAAGATCTAAGCACTTTGTTCTTGGGTGCTTGAAGACAAAAAAATCCAGCATCCAAATGTTGCGGTCTTCCGCGGGTAAAAAAACAGGGTTCATTCGGGGTGCTACTTGATTATTTGAGCTAAGTATCAGCACCCTCTTTCATCTCTTTTCTAAAAATGTCGTACGTTGTTGACGAGTGAGGTGATGCCTGGGCCAGAAATGAGAAAGAGACACTTTGCCGCTGAATATTGTTCGCATTCGAAGCATAAGGAACCTAAGAAGCAAGCTTTTGAACTTTTCCCATCGATTGTAGATGTCGAGCTATTGAAACTTTGCCGAAGCTTTCGACGGGACTGTACATGGATTAAAACACAGTGACCGACCCTCATCGAAGCCTGCTGGACCTCCTCTATCATACTAGAATAAAAGAAGATGTCGACTTAACACCCCATTTTCTTTGAACTATAAATGCTCAAAAATTAATTCGTTAAGGATTACTTGTATGGCCACCTAAACCGGAAACCGGAATAGTAAACGTACCATCCGCTTAAAATAGGTGGCCTTGCGATAAATTTCAGAAGGGTAAATACTCCTGAGTTTTGGCCCTAACACAAAATTGAGCTTATACCTAAATTCTAACCCTAACCCTACCATAGACCTATATCATACTCTCAACACGAACACAAACCTTAGCTTTTAACTTACTTCTGACCCCAACCTTAAGTACAACTCTGACCTTCACCTAAATCGTAAACCCAATTTCTCCGGGATTCGGGCGTTTGCTGTTCCTATGTCCTGTTTAGGCGACCATACGAGTCATACTCATGGGAAAACCCAAGATAATACATTGAAAATTGTACACCGCTGTACATTTTGTATCAGTTAGCCCCTTCCATGGCTGCGAGCGGTTTAAGGTCTTGAAAGTAAGCTCTTTTCCGCAGTACCGATGAGGGCTAAATAGATGCTGTTTAAAACCCATTCAGCAAGCAAGTCTAAAATCATGCATGGAGGTTGAGACAGGACACAGCAAGCAGGCATTGACCAATCTTGGGGAATAAAAGAAGATGTCGCAAATCTTCATCTTAGTCGACTTAATTACCCATTTTTCTGAATCGCCATGCCCACTTACCACAGATGGCCTTGTGATAAATTTCCGAACGGGTTGAATAGTCTTAACTCTAAAAATAACCTAAGCATTAAACGAAGCTGTCGCCTTAATCTTAACCCTAGCCCTACCTAAAACTTCAACCCCTACAGTTAACACGATAATAACCTTAACACTTATCATAATCATGACACTAACCCAACTTTGACCTTATACTCAAACCTAACCCTACACTTAACCCTAAACCTCACCTTAATCCTAACCATAATCCCCTTGGAATTTAGCGCAAAGTCACATGCATTGTGGGCGTTTCCTATGTCTGTGTCCTGTTTGGGCGGCCATAAGAGGCATCCTTACCACGTGAGATAAATGCCCTCTATAATTTTGGTTTCGCGCAGTCTTGAAGCTAACAGAGGTGCCATTGCTATATAACTCTTTTTATTAGGAAGAAAAAGCTATCAAAAAGGAGGATCTTGTAGGCTTTACCGACACTGTTGTAGGGCCACGAATGTAATTGCGGACTCACAGTAACTCCGTGTTATCCGAGGGCCAAACCCTATCCCTTAAATTTACCCCTTTAGCTCAATCTAGAGCCATCCATATGATGCTTGTTTGTTCCGTGAAGCCGATATATATATATATATATATATATATAACAAAAGTAGTTGGGCGCTCACCGATCGGTTACAGGACTCACTCGTCCCGTCGTGCCTTGGAGTTACCCTAGAGCGCCGCCAAGGCAAAACGGGACGAGTGAGTCCTGTAACCGATCGGTGAGCACCCAACTATCATTGTTAATATTCCCGATCGAAACCGGCAAGACAACAAGCTCGTGGCGCAGTGCGTAGAGCGTTGGACTTCTGCCCAATAGGTCGCGAGTTTGAGCCTTGGGTGCCGCAGCGCCTGGGGTTGGATATGGCTGGCTGATGACGGCTAATAAGCCAGAAATGGCCATTCTAGTCTCCCTTGTCTTTGTCAGTTATATCAATCTGCATATATATATCTGCAGCGACAGGGAAGGACAGTTGGCGAGACACTGACGAGCTTCGGTTCAATTATTTGCTTATGACCCATCTGCTAAACGCAGTCTGTAGACTTTCTATAATCCAATTGGGCACATGTTTGCGTTTCCAGTCCCAGCTGGTAGCCAGGGTTTTGAGGGGCTGAATAAGTTCAAAGCCCGAATTTTCTGTCGTCTCTCCTCTCTGCAGTCAGAGCAATGTCTGCAGAGAAAAGGAATTTGGCTGACTGATGACGGTGTCATTTAGCAACGGAAGCAATCCGCGGCGAACATACGCGTATTCTTCACAAACTCTCCACTCCTGCCTGGGGAGGAAACGATCGGCTCCCATTGAAGGCAAAATCGATGTGCATTTGCTCTTTCACTTGCTCCTGTGGCGCGTGATACGTTGGCCATACAAGGACGTGCCTGGAAATGAGGGTACGTAAACACATACCCGCCTGAGCAGGTTAAGGGGCAAGTAGATCAATTTTGAGTCCTGGATTCTTGGACATCTATTCGATACTAATCACCCGGTGGATCCAAACGAAACATATTGGCTTTCCTACTAGACATCAGCCAATTTCTGTAAAGGCCTGTCTCAATGGGTCCTATCAACAGCTTATGCGTTGACTAAATTGCCAGTGAATCCAGGACTGTGCTGTTAGAAGACGCAAGTACAGACACTCTCATCCGTAGCCAACCCCGACTTCAGGCGGACTGACAGTTGCTCTCTCCGCATACTTGGCAGTGATGTTCACTCGTTCACTGATCGTTAGCGGAACTCACTTGTCCAACAAAGACAAGGCAGACTGGAATGCCAATTTCTGGCTCATTGGCCGTCATCAGCCAGTTCACTCCCCGTACTCGACCTACGAACAGCATTCACACCCAACCATACACCGTCTCCCACATCCCCAGTACCAATAACCTCAGTACGCCATGCGGGTAGTGCTAGAACGATGAGTGATAACCATAAGGCATTTTCATATAACTATATAGGCCAATGGTGAATTAAGAAAAAAACATATGTTTGCCGACTTGACATTTAAAGTTTAACATGGGAATGTTCGCCAAACTTAAATACGTAAATATTCCAAAATTAAGGCGAGTTCGTTATAAGGAACTAGAAGAAATATCAGTTTTTATCAGGGAATTTAAAAACTGGCCCAACCTCCCATATTTTCCTTCGATCTTAATGCAGATAGAGAGCAATTATGTAGACGTTTGTCGGTAAACTACCATACAATCACGTAGTTGAAGGAGGTAGGATATTGATCAAGGATTTAAGCTGATAAGGAGCATACATACGATTTATTTTTGTAAGGACATACATTTATTGGGCAATGAGTTTTGGTGTTTGCGCAGACCAAGAACTCATTACTTTGATAAATGCATTCACGGCTATCTCGGTTTGAAATAGTTCATAGAAAAAAAAAACATTTTCACACTTATCTTTTCGGGCAGTTGATTTAGAATGCTGAAAAGGGTATACTACTGCGGGATATTTTGAGGATGTCATGAGGTTCCCCGGACACCATCGTACACGCCGTCATTTAACAGCAGAAAAGTGCTCTTAATATAAAGCAAATGATATGCTTATAGTAGCACCTTTTTAATTCTATTCCACTTCTAGTTCCTTTCAACATGGCACATTGGAAAATTTTCATTCCTGTGCATTCTTTGTTTGCAATCTCAAGTGAACTTCACTTTGCCAGACATCTAAAAGTGAAAAAAGGAAACAAGATGCACTATAATTTGGAATTAATAAGCAACTATACGACAGTTGATTACTTTCCAAGCGGCACATTGAATTGATGCTGTTTTGCTTATGTTGTTATTTACTCATTTATTTTTTAAAGAAGCTTTTTAGATTTACGGAAACTAGGTTAACTACCTTGATACGCACTTTTTTACGTTTTCGCGATTTTTAGCTTAAAAAACCTAATTTCTTACAACCATAATATTTTATTTATAATGCATTTTGGGCTTACATCTAAATGATGGCCATTCATTTTTGGCTGGACTTTGTTGACTGTGAATTTATGTTGGTTTCCGCAAACGTCAAGGTTTTCTTAAATTTAAAAACATTTCATGATCTATGCTGCCCTCTACCAAAATCTCAGCGTTTGACTACCAAATATTTTGCAACCTGGACAAAAATTATCGACACGCCCGTACGAGACGAAACTGGCATTTCGGAGACTGGTCCCTAACTAACAGAGTGGAAAGGACATTGAAGAAATTGGGCAAACTTTGACCTTCAAGGAGCGACCATCTTAGGCAAAGGCAGCCTAAAAAACGGAAAGACTCTCAGTTGAGGCATGGTAATCAGATGTCACAATTATCAACTGGCATCTAGACTTTCCAGTGGCTTATGAAGTTCTGCGTCATTACATACAGAAAGACGTCTACAACGTATTCACACGGAATATAAAAAAGCTGAACACATACGGCCCCGTGATGAACTCACCCGCAGAGGAAGCAAACTTACAAGCATATTCCATCGAAATAATGAGCCTAAGGCCAGCAGTCTTCAAGCCTCACAAACATCTGCCAAAAAGGCTGAGACAACGTAAGAGAAAAATGAGTCAATCAGTCCAATGTAGACTTGCTCAGCTAGTCATTTAACATTTCTTGTGATTGTTTTGCCATTTAGCGCTTTGCGATGGAAAGCAGATTCGTCAAAGTTGTCCCAAATGTGCTGAGGACACTTTTTCCGCGGATCTCAGGTGGAAACGGTGTGATCCTTTTCGGCAAACATGACCGCTGACGTTGTCACCCGTGCTTTCACTCTCGTTCTGTCGCATCTCAACGGCCCTTACCTGCAGGTGCTCAGAATGATGCAATCCCTTCCGGGATCATCTCTCACTTCAAAGGGCGCATTTGTGTACACTTCCTCACCATTTGTTGGCATATCTATCATTGTACCATACCATGGTCTACAGCATATCATTTAGCTACCGTTACATCAATTCCATGTACTATAAACCCATCTTATCACCTTATCTATGTCAGCGCGACCTCGACGGCCTTGGTCGCTACACCTGTGAAAATGGAGAGACTAGCAAGCTATTCGAAAGTTTAGCAACAGGACGAAACGGTGCCACTGGGAATCTTCACTCTTTTAGACGTCGCCTGCTGTAGTTGCGATCACAACTGATTCCCTGGGATTGATGTCAGATTTTCCTACAGCTTCCATGGCCTTTGTTCAAAAGTGAGTCACAAAGCCTTGGTTAACGTAAATCTGCCAGAAAATAAGCAAAATTGCGGATAAATATGCAACTTAACACCTTCATAGCGTAACACCAGCCATTGTCAACCCAGCTAGGGTTCACCCACGGAAAGGAATATCATAAACACGTTGTCAGTGGCACTTGGTGGATATCCAGATCGCTTTATAACCCCTATCCGGCTCTCTTCAGTCACTCAATGAAGCCCTGGTCTGCGAATCCGCCCACATCCCAGTAACTGATTGCTCTACTGCGCTACCGCAGATGAGACTAGTCTGCGCCTCTCACCTCTTCCACATTAAATGACGTGTGTAGTCTGGTAGGGAAGAACCTGGAAATTTTGTCGTGTACTTTCAGTAGGCATTCTATCTCAGGTCATTTTAACCGAAATTCCAAAAATATGTATTTGATTCGAAAAAAGGGTTGCTATATAAATTAACATGCAGACAGTTTACTAACGTCAGGCCGCCGGCTTTTAAAGAACTTCCCGTCGGTCGTCTGCAAAATCTACACTCTGCGAAAAATACTACTGAATTAGTATGTATTTTCCCTATAAAATTCAAATCTATTTTGTAGAAAGCATGAATAAAAATATTCTTCCTTGTACTCATTTAGTAGCAAACTACGTTTTCGAAGAAAGGGTCGTTTTCATTTTAAAGTGTTTCTTATTATGAGGTGTTTAAGATTATGAAAGTTCCATCCCTAAACTATCGAATCGGTTATTTTTTACTGCTGCTAGGTCCACATCACAGCCAAATTTTTATAAATCTGAATTTTCCTTGCCCGCAAAATGTACAGTTTTTGAGTTTTTAAACCGCAGGTTGGGTTACAATTAATCAGGAATTTAGAAATTTTTATAAAACTGAAGATGCTTTTTTTCCAAGAATTAAACATTAAGAAAAAGCTATTTTTTACCACCAATTAACTATAAATACGAAGACTCTTATACAACGCAACGTTGTATGGTTATCAGGGTGGACCTTTCCGAATTGTGGGAGGGATTGGCTCAAGCTTCCAAAAGAACAAGCAGCTGCTCCATAAAGCCAATTCTATTGGCTGCACTTTCACAGTCCGATTGGTGTTCATCTCTCCAGTAAAGACTGCCCAATGGGTAAATTCCGACAAAACAACATTAGTTAACTTCGACTTGCCTATTGGCTTTAAGTTTGGCGGGTTGTGCATTGTGAATGCATTCATGTCGGTTTCTATCCATATCCCTTACCGTAAGGTGGCAGCTGGCGGCGATCTAGAGTGAGCCTCAAGGCACAAAGTGATGAGTGAGTCCCGTAACCGTTTGGTGAGTGCCCATCTACCATTTAAAATATTCCGGATGAAGAGGAGACGAAAACCGGAGTGAAACAGGACACACCAGAATGCTAATATTCCGCCTGCACGTACGCGACGAGTCTTAGATTCAACAAGTGAATAAGAATATTTTCGAAGGAGAGATAGTGCTTTCATCATACTCCTCCTTCCTATAATAATCATCATATTTTACGGTCGCATATGGTGCTCCTGGGCATAGAAATAACAGAGGAGTCCGTTTTCGGCTTAATTATTTGTTTAATCTCCACTCTTAATGAGGGAACTTGTGCTTACAATGTTAACGTTGTTGTGTCAAAGTTGAGATGGAGACTTGCGCCCTATTAAATTCACAAAGCAATTTCTCTTTTGTTGAATTTTAGATTAAACAATAAGGTAACCAGATGGAATGTTTTAGGCTGAGGGCTAGAGCTAAATATCGGTTAGATCGAACAACTAGACTCTTATTTTAGGAGATCACAGTGTTACTCAGGATTACCATACCGCATACGCTTAAATTAAGGTAATTTGTGTCGGATGAGCGTTTTCTGGGCCGGCTATGAAAATCCCACTTGCCTCAGGTGCCGCAAAATCTTGGGTTTGGTAGGGCTGGCTGATGACAGCTAATAAGCCAGAAATGGCAAATTCTGTCACCCTAGTCTTTGTCGGTCATGAAATTATGCCTACATAATATCGGCTTCTGGCCGGCTGGAGGTTTTGATAAGGGTTGTGGCAGACTGATGAACGTATGTACTACTCTGTAGATGCGGTTGTCTCTGTCATCCTTGTCTTTGCCAGCCCCTTACTTACTCTTGTCTAGGTGACGGCCTGGAGACTTGGTAATTTATCACATATTTGCAGTCTTTGGCGGTAAGAAAAGGTGGTAATTTGACGAAAAACGCGAAAAAGGTCGGTGCGTATCCACTCAAATCTATTTGAAAGTGCGAAAGCAGAAATAATCACCAACCGATCAACTTATACTCGAGCCCCGCTAGCAGTCGCACAGCGACTAAAATTAGTAGACTTAGATTGAAAATCTGCCTCTTCAAGAGACGATGTCTACGCAACACCGGTTACTTATACCGGCAGACTGTCGCAGCAGCTACCGTTTCCCCTATCCGAGCTTCTGCCTTTTCAAGACGCTGTCAAGCTGATCCCTGGTGGGCATAACGTTAGTGGCTTACAAAGGAACTCAGTCAATCTACGCGTGCCATACACAACCGGATCCGCATGGGATGAACCAGGTTCCCATGAGGAGGGCTAGAATCCCCTCGGTCGTGAAAATGCCACAAAGACCATTTTGAGAAGGAGTTATTGCAGCCTAGTTCACAGCCCTGGTAATAATTGAACGATTCTGTCAGTTTGACATTTTCGGAGCCAAATATTTTAGCTTCTTGTGATAGATATAATCGTGCCACTCTGTCTCTCGCAGTCAACATACACGCACACGCACCCGCATGAGAGTTCAACCGTCGTAGTCCGACGATAGCCATCGTGTGCTCACAGGAGGGTGGTGCAGGTGTGGTGACTGGCGCGTGGGTTAGTTTAATAAATTACAGTAGACTTGCTTTGTAGTTAATGCGATCTCTGTTCCCTCATCCGTCTGTGTCATGATAGCGTCGAGAAGATAGGAGGTCGGGGCTGGCGCGACTGGAGACGCTCCTGGCCGAGCGTCTGAATCAGATCCCAGGGTGAGGCGTCAGCCTGCAACTACGTGTGCTCCCAAACCCCCGATGTTCGGCATTGGTTGTGGGAGCTCAAGCCAAATAACGCCTGCCCTGCCCTGATCTGGCCCCCCAGGGTGATCCAGCCCGTCTAACACGCAATTTTCACTGCCTCTTCCGTCGTTTAGGCATTCATAAAATGGAAGCTAATTCTGCACGCTTGTCTGAACATTAATTAAGTTTACAGCGGGTTTCGATTTACTTATTCTGTGACCTTAAACAAACGAAGTGCCAAGTGATGGACATCGACTCACATCAAGCGACCTTTAACCAGACGCCGGTGGCAGTGTATTACGCACCTCATCTCAGTAGACGCTGGAATCTGACTTAAAATCGGATTTCAAGCAGACCACGTTCCTTAAGTGAGATTACAGTACTAATGAGCGCCTGGCACAAAACCTGCAATGCTGGTTCCTTACTTGAAAACATTTGAGTCATCAGTGCAAACTGCTTTTGAATGATCTTCAAGATCCCCCCCTCCTGTAAGTTCAAACCTACCTACGGTCGAGGACGTTTATCATCTTATTTCAAAAAATATTTATATTTTGACCATTATCATGAGGCTGGTTCGATTGATTTCAGGGTAGGCTGTTCTTGGACATAAAAAGGTAAGTAGGACTGCTATTGGCAAAATAATGCGAACTTACACCACATGTGGACATGTATTTAAGACAATACACTGGCCGCCTCCGTTTGGATCAAAGTCTGGAGTCGAATTAAAAAAGGTCAGCATAAACAGACGATTGTGTTCATACTCTCCCGATTGCATGTTACACAGACAGACAAAAACCTGAAGTTTCAAATTAGCTGCTAGGCTTCCTCATCAGAATGAAAAAACAATCAAATACAATGCGTTAAGGTTAAGTGACATTACTGGAAAAAGACATGGTGGACTGGAACGATCATTTCCGGCTTAGAAGTCGTCATCAGTCAGCCATACACAGCTCCAATTTTTATGGTAACTGAGACTCAAACCCGCAACCTGGTGATTAAAGTCCTAAATTCTTACCCACTTCGCCGATTGGTGAGCACTTTTCTACGATTGAAAAGTATTTGTCAACCCCTTATTGAAGCAAAATAAAGGACTACATCTCCACGTAAGAGCATGGTACTTTATACGTGTCGCGCACATGTTTACTTCTCCGAGGAAGTCTCTCGGCTGTTACAACCCGCCAGAGTAGGCATGTCCCATCGTCACCAGGTGAAAATTCGCTGCCGTGTTATGCAACCTAAGGAGAAACTGCCCCCTACCGAAACCTTTACAGTTCCCTACCAAATATGTTGCAATGATAGAGACTGCAATTACATCGGGGAAACTGGACGAAAATTAAAACTGCCTACATGAGCACAAACTGGTAACTCGGAGACTAGACCCATTTTCACAGTTCGCAACCCTTATTGGAGAGACTGGCCATAATTTTTGCCATTTAAAGAGCGATCATCGTAGGTCGAGGATTCTTAGAAGCTGAACGACTTACGTTGAGGACATGGTATTCAGGTGTTAAATTTTGCAACAGGCATTTCAACCTTCTGGTGGTCTACAAAGTTTTGATTAATTACATGCATAAAGATGGTCACACCTGATTCAAGAAATGCAAGCGAAGACAGCCCCCCGATGAAACCACCCTAAAAGCACCCTTCACGATGTGACCAGCGTCCGTCAAGCTGCGCAAACATCTATACAAGGCCTGAGACAGCGAATAAGACAGAAAAAATCGAGCAGTTTAAAGCCGACAAGTTCAGCCAGTCATTTAAATGTCTGATCGATATTTGTAGCAAACGCTTTGAAAATGGAGAGGTGGGAAAATTATCCGAAACGTCAGCAAGAATACCAGCCTGTTTCGATGAGCACCTTTAGCATATCTAAGTATCAAATAACCATTGCAACTGCTAATGAAGTACACAATCGTCGAGTTAAAGTCATAATTAATGGGTAAGCGAGCAACTTCGTCAATCTATGCATGACGGAGAGAGACGAAAGTACAAGTACAAGCGCACCAAACTTTTGGCATGCACTCTTGGGTGTCAGGAATGTTGGTGAAGACATCAGTCAGACTCCCACGCAACTCCTAACTCACACATGGTCAGCAGGAAGACAGCAGGCGCCAAGAGCTTGAGCCGTGCAATTCCCTATCTCAACACGAACCCTCTGAAATCTGACGCAGTTGCGCGTAGAGAACTGGCGCCCGGAAAGCCCGAAAGATGTAGGATGGTGGAGGCAGAGGATGAGGAGGTGGAGGAGGAGGAGGAGGAGGAGGAGGAGGAGGAGGAGGAGGAATGACATCAACTCTCCGGTCGCAACCCATCCTGCATCCGGTAAGCTACACCACGAAGCTGCAGGTGGCCGATATCTTTGCGAGAGAAGACGATTGCATGGGTTGTGAGCCACCTGGGGCATGTTCAGCCGGTTCACAATCAAAAAACGCGTTTGCATCTTCGCAGTCGGCCTTCGAGCCCTGTCTGGGCGGAACAGTTACTCATACGGTAAACGCACAGTTGAGTACTGCTCGAGGCGGCAACGAGGGGCCACTCGGGAATTCACTATAACAGACAGCAGATGATGGAATCTCGGTCAACCAATCCGTCAGCGCCCAAACAGCGCAGAGGAGGGGGCGGGCCTTTAGTTTCAGTAGGCGAGAGTTAAGCGGAGGGCGTTTGCTTTCAATTCTCTCCAAGTTTACTTATATTTCTTCGCTTAAAACGCAAAGTGGTAATATGCATGAAGGTACACGCGGGGCTCAACGCTGCTGGGACATTAAAATAGGAACCCCCGCAATATGGGTGACTTTGGGACAAATTTCGGAGGCATAGGTTTAAAGTTGCAAAAATTACCATTGAACATTTAAAAGACAACTTGCCGAGCATACGTTATCTTTCGATAAATTCTCGTCAGGCCTTTAAATTTATGTCTCTGTGTAACTAAGTCACATATGCGGGTAAGTAGAACAAATCGTAAAGCTGTCAGCGTGGGGGAGTGTGGGACGCAAAAATTGCGGTCCGTCTTCTGAACCTCGTCAGAGGGATGGTGGCCGCCGAGACAGGTAATTAGATGCGGGCACCTGAATTGGTAGCTTTCAGCCATGGCAATTGCGACGTCGTTATACAGTTCTTTTGGGCGAACAGAACTGGTTTAAGTAGCCTGATTGCAGCCGCTTCTGTCGTAGCCAGCAGACGCTGTTCAAGGAATTTTAAATATCTTGAGGGACCTTGTAAATCACATGGAATGCTTCTCTGGCATCTACGCTGTTTATGTTCTTTATTTGACCCTTTCCTAATCCTGCTGGAAGGTGTTCTCTTACTCTTTTGGATCTACGTCGGCTCGTGTGACCAATAACTTCTGCACCATAGGAGCAGGCAAAGGAAATAATGCACATAGAGGTGATCTGGGCTGGAAGTTTGTCATTGCCCACGCAGTATAGTATGGGATTAGTTGAGAACAGTACACGGGCATCAGCCGCCGGAAAGGTTTCTGATTCAGCTTGAGCTGGGCACCTTCTTAGAAGTGCACTTGTTGCGTCACCTTGCAATGGGACCCTGATCAAAAGTCTTTTCTTGCTCACCGTTAGCACGGGGGCTTTTGGTGGTCGTTCTGCCAGGTTCTTAACACAAAAGCTGTCTGGATATCCATTCTGCAGAAACGTTTTTTTCTAAAACTTTAAGCTTCCCTTCAACGCTATCCTTTTCGTCCTTTGTGGCTCAAACAGCGCATTAAATTATGCTTAACGTCTAGCGGTACAAAACTCCAAAAATGGGTATCTTGCCCAGATCACTACGCCGATTACTCGCATAAGACCTTCTGCTCAGAAGCAAGTTTAGAAAATGAAGCGATCTGGACTGTTCCGGTTCCAATGTGAATTTGATTGACAGGTGCCCCTGATGTATGGTATCCATTACATTTATGCTTAAGGCTTTGGTTAGAGTTAAGGTTAGTTTGAGGATTAAGGTTAGTGCTCGGGTTAAGTTTAGTGTCAGGGTTAAGGTTACAATGGAGGTCACTATGAAGGTCAAGATGAAGGTCACTATTACTGCTACATTTGAGGTAAGGCTCAGGCATGCAGATGTTCCCTCCCGGGTGTTTCTATTCCCGATTTTTACCCCAAACGCCTCTTTGTGCCAGCTGCGTCTGCCGTCGCAGGGATCTCCTGGTACAGGAAGTTAGAGAGCCTCGACGATGCTTTATAGGTGGTTCAAACTGCCTAGCTAACGACTACCAGGTCAGTCGTGGACCTCTGATTTACCAAAACGTACGCTTGTGGTGTTAAGTGTGAAATCCAGCCAACATCGATGGGGACAGATGGGTAATTCTGTGAGCTGATACCCGCGTAAACATTGGGGAAGTCAAAGTTGGCAAACGTTTATTTTCGAGCATTCTTCGTCAGACCTGGAAGTTAGGTTTAAATAGGGAAGGTTAAAAAATGCAATGAACAGTAGCCATGGAGTAAAGGTTTTGGGAGCGTTTGTACGTGTCCAGGAAGCAGTGCACAAAGAGAAGATAAGATTGCTCGAACAAGAGGTTTGCTAGCCTAACGTTTCGGATTCTCGTCGCGAAACCAGGGAGGCTGGATAAGTGGAAACAAATGTGCGGACAAGTCAATGTATGGTAGAGCACGAAGAAAGAGGACAGTTTTATCTACTATCCATCGGGCATTCTCAGATCTAAAACCTTCGGGTGGCATTGGACCTCGAACGCAGACCAAATGCAGGCTTCATCAGGACTCGAATTCATACTGTTCTAAAAAAGGTGGCAATATGACTACCTCTAGGAGCCCGCTACTCGTATAACCCTGTGTATGATCATTATTTTCCGGTGAACAAATAGATCTGATAGACGCACAATGAAGACAAAGACAAGGAAGACTGTAATGACCGTTTCCGTTTTAATAGCCGTCATCAGCCAGTCATGCCCAACCCCAGGTGGTGCCCTACCTGAGGCACGAAACCGCGACCTGTTGATCAGAAGTCCTGCACTCTAACCATTGAGCCACCGTTAGCGATCGGTGAATGTTCATTAACGAATGCAGTCAATATTCCCAATCTAAAATGGCAAGACAATGAACCCTCGACTCAATTGTTAGGGCATTAGACTTCTCATCAACAAGTCACGGGTTCGAGTCTCAGGTGGTGCTCTACCTGGGGTTCATTTTGGCTGGCTGATGAAGGTTAATAAGCCAGAAATGGCCATTAAAGTCTCTTTTATCTTTGTCGGTGGCGGGGCTCGACAGTGAGCCGAAAGACAGATCGATACAAGTGAGTTCCGTTAGCAATCAGTGAGAGTTCATCAACGAATGCAAATATGTCCGGGTTTACTTCGTCCATTCTGCTATTCATCTTGTAACTGTCGGAGTCAGCAGCGTGTTTTACTCCTTACTTTAGGATTTAAACTCTAAACAGCTCCATAGCTGGCCGAATTCCAAGAAACCGAAACGTTCTCCTCAGTTTTCATATCTGAGCCAGTAGATGCACACCGACCAGCCGTAATAGAAGATTGGATTGGATGATATGTTCCTCTTACCTGCGGAAATTCTGCTATTGGAGGTTGTCATGGCACCATCGACTGGAGCAGAATTCATTATAGATCGCGCTGTCAACCATAAGATTTTTCTTCAATGCTGCAGTATGTCAGCCCCAGCTGTTTACAACCCTACGCCGATTTAATCGTGAGAGTCCATGACATCAGCGGATCCTCTGTTTATTAAACGTCGATTTCCTGCTTTGGATAAAATTGCATAAATGACATTCTTGTATGACTGTAACAATCAGGGAACATGATGAAGATGATGCTGCTGTTGATGATGATGATGATAATAACGAAGTAATGACGAGTTTTCTGCTGGAAATTTACGAAGAGGAGGAGGAGGATGAGGAGGAGGAGGAGGAGGAGGAGGAGAAGGAGGAGGAGGAGGAGGAGGAGGAGGAGGAGGAGGGAGAAGAGCTAGGTGGAAGGGGTTGAAGGAGAAGGTAGGAAAAATTTGCACCTAATTCATATTTCTTCAGGCTAAGTAGATAACTGCTCATAAACATCTTTTCAACTGTTTCTGTTGAAAGGGTGTCAAATGCTGTTCCACTACGAGGTCGTTTCTCCCCTTGTGGTCGCAAGTGTCTTTTTATTACTCCACCGTGCAGAGTCACGGCTAAGGCATTGCGTTTTTGTCCCAACGAAATTAAACACCCAGCGGCCCCATCTGACTAATCATATGGAAGAACAACCTCTAAGGGTGCATTTCCCTAAACATCGGCACTTTTACGTCGACCGCCGGGACGCTTGACTTACGCTGACGATCGGAGCGCTTTTAACTGATCCACAATCAGTCAGAGTGACCTGACGGCACTAGTTTGCCAAGGCCCAATTTCTTCATCTGTTTACCCCTCCTTTACAATAGGCTTCCAGTAGAATTCAACTAATTTCAAATTTTTTTATATTCATGTTTCCTGCGCACATTATTTGATGTCCTGGTCGGGTAAGCGGTTTAGCCCCCCACCTGAGCAGAGTCAAATCACTGTGGATCACACGGCAGAGAGGGTGACCGTCCGGGATCTCTAGCACGAAAACAGGTCGCTGAGGTAGATGATAGCTGTTTTTTTATTTACATAATGGCAGTGCACCACTTTTGTGCCCCCAGCTTGTTTTTACAGATGGCCTGATAAACAGAGGCTGTGAAGGGAAGACAAAGCTCGCTTCACTTTGTTTAAACTGTGCGGATTTTCTTTGCAGCGGCTGGATTGCAGGGTATTTCGTGCTTTTGTAGGTGTGTGTTTGTGTGCAATGGCGATGGCTCCGCCATATCCCCTGATTTAGTGAATCCTGGTGTGTGCGTTATGGGCACCAGGTCATGCTGTGGCGCGCGAAGACGGGTACGCCGACCCGTCAGCCAATGTGCCCACTCCCACATCAGACAACTGACTGGCTCGGATGTTGGTCTGATTGTGGGGGTGGAGGGAGAGAGTGAGGCCAACAGCTCAGCGCATTTTTCCTCACTAGAAACAATCTAACGCACTTGAAACTATCACGGTGCGCTAAAAGCCGTGGCTTGGAAGGTTGCCAACTGACGGGATAACTCGGACCGCGTAGTCAGCCCAATACGTGTTTTGTGTGGAGTGGCTGACTGGCGGACTGAGAGTCAGGCTGCATTGGCTCCTTCTTAATGTGGCCACTCCGTGGGATCCGAGTCAGCTGTGGTGGTACACCCATGAGCGGCTCCGCCCGTGCCAGCCACCTGTGCCCTCTCCCATCTCCGGTCTTCTTGACTCTGTCTTGACACCGGGCTCAGGTGGGGGAGGAGGAGAGAGTGCGGTAGCTGCAGCACAAGGCTAATATCACTTAAAACTAATTCACGCGCAAGTCACCGTCCCTGCACCACCTGGTGGACCTCGTCGAAATCGACGGTTGAACTGTTGTATGTGTGTGTTTGTGTGCAATATACCCTAAATTGCTGGGTTAAATGCATGCCTAGGATGCTAAGCTGGGAAAAACTGACGGCACGGCAATGAAAATAAAATGGCCGTTTTTGTAACTGTTCGCTTGAGAGTACTATCCTGTGGCAAACAGGAGACAAAAACAGGAGTGAAACAGGACACACCAGAATGCTTCTATTCCGCCTGCACGTACGCGAAGAGTCTTAGATTCAACAAGTGAATAAGAATATTTTCGAAGGAGAGCTAGTGCTTTCATCATACTCCTCCTTCCTATAATAATCATCATATTTTACGGTCGCATGTGTGGCTCCTGGGCATAGAAATAACAGAGGTGTCCGTTTTAGGCTTAATTATTTGTTTAAGCTCCACTCTTAATGAGGGAAATTGTGCTTACAATGTTAACGTTGTTGTGTCAAAGTTGAGATGGAGACTTGCGCCCTATTAAATTCACAAAGCAATTTCTCTTTTGTTGAATTTTAGATTAAAACAATAAGGTAACCAGATGGAAGGTTTTAGGCTGAGGGCTAGAGCTAAATATCGGTTAGATCGAACAACTAGACTCTTATTTTAGGAGATCACAGTGTAACTGAGGATTACCATACCGCATACGCTTAAATTAAGGTAATTTGTGTCGGGTCAATGGTTGTCAGATGAGCGTTTTCTGGGCCGGCTATGAAAATCCCACTTGCAAAAAACGTTGGTCCATTTTTTGTGGACCCATTTTTAGTGCATGTCGATGGGGCTTTGTGTACGTAGTTGGTTTTCTCGAAAGGGAATCTCGGCAAAATTATGTAGCCAGTTTTTAGGACATTACTGACGAGAAGGAAGTCGTTCGATTAGAACTGACTTTGACTTATGTTGAATTTTAGATTAAACAATAAGGTAACCAGATGGAGTGTTTTAGGCTGAGGGCTAGAGCTAAATATCGGTTAGATCGAACAACTAGACTCTAATTTTAGGAGATCACAGTGTAACTCAGGATTACCATACCGCATACGCTTAAATTAAGGTAATTTGTGTCCGGGTCGATGGTTGTCAGATGAGCGTTTTCTGGGCCGGCTATGAAAATCCCACTTGCAAAGAACGTTGATCCATTTTCCTAGGATTCATTTTTAGTGCATGTCGATGGGGCTTTGTGTACGTAGTTGGTTTTCTCGAAAGGAATCTCGGCGAAATTATGTAGCCAGTTTTTAGGACATTACTGACGAGAAGGAATTCGTTCGATTAGAACTGACTTTGACCAAGTGTGACCCGTTTGGTGGAGATGCTTTGCAACTATCCAGCATGATTCGCATTTGCTGTAAATGTCGCAAGGTCCCATTTTCAAAATATGTCGACGTATTCTCCCTTGGCGCCTTTTTAGTCGCACTTCAAACCTGCATGTAATTTTTAGGAGAAACGAATCTAGCCACTTTGTAGGTTCTTGCGTCTTGGTGATGGGAAGAATGTCTTTTTTAATGAGATCTACTACGCAGCTTTAAAACATAAAGGAAATCTGAAAAGTTATACTTCTTTGTTTAGAAATACGAACTGTTTTTGACAAGCGGTGTAATCCGAAAACGTGAAAAATCACTGCAACTGTGACTAATAAATCGAAAGTATAGCATTTTGTGTATATTGGGAGAATTATCCTTCGATCAAATTATTGTATGCTTACTTTTAGTATTGGACTAAAATTAGTATGAGATCACTTTTGAAATTGAAGATCAGACACTATATCAGCTGCAGACCTTAAACATAGTGAAGCAGGCGTTCGATTTCCAAATAACAAGAGAATTGGCGCCCACTTTAGAAAAAAAAACTACTTCCATTCCTACAATATGTGTAGATTAAATAAATTTCGAAGATTCATTCTCGGAACAAGGTATTTCAGTTGTAAATCATCGAACGTCGGTGGAAACTGCACTCTACCCCGTGCGGTAATATTTGCCGATTGCGATTTTCGTTGATGGCTAGAAATATGCTCACACAAAAGTCATGAGTTGGCATGAATGACTATGACACATTAATGAGTATTACAACCACGCCCTAGTTGCCCTTTTCAAGCGAATTTCACATTTTTAATTTATACTTTAGTGTGTTGCCTCTGCAGTTCTTGTAAACATTCGCAAACATTAATCTACCCCTGGCTGTATTCTCCTCCCTCCTCCTCCTCCTCCTCTTCCTCCTCCTCCTCCTACGTCCTGTTCTTCTTCCATCTCAATAATTTTTCCTGTCGTATTCTCGCGTTTCCCAACCCCATCTCCGTTGCATGCCTAAGTATCCTGATAAGATTGTAACACGCAACGTCCCATCCGCATGAGTGCACTTGGGCATAACACCTTGCCTAGCAAGATCCCTCCCCCTCCACCTCTTCCTCCTCCATCTCCCCCTTTCGCAGGTGCGCGCGTCTTTAACCTCTGCACATGCGCACGCGCCCAATCAATCAATAGGAAGACAGGTACTGGAGGTCGTGATTGCATTAATCCGGTGAACCGTCCCTACGCAAGCACAACCATCCCACCTGGATATGTGTACGCATGCATGCGCCTGTATCACTCTACGACTCCCGGTCCCGATAAGCTTAATTCGCCTTGTCCCTTCGAATTGTTGCCTCCAACACTGCTGCCTCAGGCGTGCACACACACTAGGGGGTCAGTGGAGGCCAATGAGGTGGTGGGGGAGAAGGGGCAACAAGTGTGCTGACAGCATCCGGTTCTCAACTTACCTCCGCCAGTGTACGTACTGTCAGCTGAGTGATGCCTGTCAGGACGAGGACGCGAACGAGGGAAGTAGGCAAGAGCAGGCAGGTCGAGAACGTCAGCGATGTGCACTACCAGGAGGCGCTTATGCCGTCTTCCCCCCGGATAGCGTCTACTGCGGATTTGTTGCCCAATCCCCGTCCAATATATAAATCCTCGTTTTCGCACCATGTGACGTTCCTCTATCAGGCGTGACAGCTGGACAGCCAATGCACAGCACAATTATCTACAGCTTCCAACGACTAGGAAAGAGGAGACTGAAATAGCCAATTTTGGTTTAGTTTCTGACCTCATTCAGCCGCAAGCCGTCCCCGGTCCGATGCACACGTGCCAAGAGACAATCCGGGTCCCGTTTTGATCCGTTTTTATTGATACAGTTGAGTATTTATCAGGTGATCAACAAATGCGCTTTCTGAAGGCCTCTTCGGTAATAATCATTGCGTGTTTCCCACACCGTGACCCAGCTGGCAAGGAATCTTAACCTGCAGCCTTCAGGACAGCAAAGTTTTCCCGCAAAATTGGTCAGTGACATCTCTAACAATCTTCTTAGCATAATCTCGAAAGTATTTAAACTTGCTTCTTCTAAAACGCAAAAGATGCTTCTAGTGCCTCATCTAACGTACGGATGTGTTAAGAATACTGTATATAGAGTACTGAATTGGTTCAATTCCCTGTGGAGTTTTTTTAGTGCAAATAATATGCTACTTGACAGTGGCACTAAAAATCGCATGAGGTGGTTGCTCCGGCCTGGAGTTGGGTAGGTTTTGAATGTCGAGTGTCCCGTGCCCCTGACATCTGGGTTTGGGTGAGGCCACGATTACTGGAACCGTAAGTTTACTTGCTCGTATGGGAGCCCATCCCCAGAAACTGAGACTGAAATGTTATCAGATGCCAACGCCTCATGCAGTTCCCGTCGCGTCTTTGGAGTAGCTAACGCCAGTATCAGCCAGCACACGAAGTCGAAATTACAGCCTTTAGACCAAGAGTCGTCTCTTCAAATGGTCTGTTTGTGCTGCGATATTCGCAATTCGAGTCGTCTTGCTGTCTTGCCTGTGTACTTTCAGGACCATTCATCGCATTAATGATCGGCCAGCTAACTGCGCTCTTAAACCGACTTTAGCACTCTCCCACTCGTCTAATGACGACAGACCAAATTAATTTAACAAAAATTCACAAGCCCAACAATTCTTGCGGCCAAGAATTGCCCACTTAACCAAATGGGTAGCCCGAAAATTGAACTTTGGTTCAGAGAGGCTTCGGATCTCGATCAAGACGGCCTCCCAGTTCCTCGCCGCCCTCCGGGCAAACAATTTTCCAACTGACCAAATTATGGCAGGATTCGTCGTGGTCTTTCTACTCAGATCTTTCCTATCAGATGTAGCGCGTGATGTCCTACGCAAACGACTCAAAAATAAATACGACGAAAGGAGGTGCCTCTAAAAATTGAGCAACTACTGCAATTGTTTACATTCTGCTGACAAATATTTTCCACTTTTAATGGCAAAACATATTAACAAGTGAAAGTAACAACGATCCAGCCTAAAGAGAAAGCTGGTCCTAAAGGAACCGGTCTTTTGCCGCCGGTATACATTTTAGAGGGACAGGTTTTAAGGATCTGCTTAACAACATCATCTACGACATTCCATTCACAAGAGAGAAAGAGAAAATCGAACAGTTACCCTTCCTTAACGTTCTAATCGTGTGCAGAACTTGACACGAGAGTGTATAGAAAGACCCCAAACACAACCCAGGGCCCAAGATAGCATACCAACCAGCTCATAATACACAGACAGGGCTCTGTTAGAGCACCCGTCAAAGGGATAAGAACGCACCGTAGGCACACTATCTTCGGGACCATCTGGCTACCTAAAAGGCTTCACAGCCGCTGCCTCCGAACAAACGGGAGAGAGCTACTAACACTTTGGCATAAAAATGTGTCAGACGCATCAGAACACATTTTCACAGAGTTGAGCGCAGGTATCGTCCAACGCCCGGCAGCTACCTCTCATATGAACGACCGACTGAATGCAGATGAGCACTTTGCCGTAGTTTATCAAATCCCATGTCATGACTGTCCTGACCATTATAAAGGCCAGACACGACGACGAATTTCAACTATTTGGGCCAAAAGGGTTAATTGGGAGTTGCCACACACTATTTCAAGTCTCTAGTGCAACACTGAAGAAATGCAATGAGTTCTGCACAAGCTGACAAGAAGACGCGGTGGGCGTAGGCGTCTGACACCAGCTCCACGTTGCTCTCCCCCCCCTGCTGTCACGCCTACGCAGCCAGGAGGTGCGGACTACTTCCCAGTCAAGGATGCAAATTGTCACCAAGTCGTTAGCGCACTGCGAGTTAGATAGCGCGTACTCCGTCCAGTCGCGGGCATTACCTCCCGTGTTCACACAGTTATCGCACCTGGGACTCGGGTTTTCCCTTACAGTTCCATATATATATATATTTGGGGAAATAATTTCTGAAATTATTAAGTGCAGGACATGGAGTCAGACGATTCGGACATGACTTTTTAGGGTCAGACCCGAAATTTCAATGAACATTTGGGTCGAAGACAATCAACCACTGTAGAATAACCACGTAATGCCCATTCTACAAACAAGTAGTACTACAAGTAGTATGAATCTTATATGGCAAAGACATTATACCTTACTTCCGACATAGATACTAGCTTAAAGCCCAGACACGTGTTGTGCCAATATTTCTGCTGCTGCGTGACACAGCAACGAGGGGTTGCCTCAGAGGGTACCCCAGCGTTCTCTATTCGGTTTCTGGTATATGGACTCCAGAGAATAATCGGGAAAATAATTTCTGAAATTATTAAAAGAGGGACATGGAGTCAGGTGATTCGGACATGACTTTTTAGGGTCAGATCCGAAATTGCAATGAACATTTTGATCGAAGAAAATCAACCACTGTGGAATAACCACGTAATGCCCATTCTACAAACAAGTAGTACTACAAGTAGTGTGAATCTTATATGGCAAAGACGTTATACCGTACTTCCGACATAGATACTAGCTTAAAGCCCAGACACGTGTTTTGCCGATGTTTCTGCTGCTGCGTGACACAGCAACTGAGGGGTTCGCTTCTCAGAGGGTCATCCCCCAGCGTTCTCTATGCGGTTTCTGTTATAGAAACTCCAGAGAATAATCGGGGAAATAATTTCTGAATTAAATAAGTGCAGGACCTGGAGTCAGGTGATTCGGACATGACTTTTTAAAAGGTCAAAATCCGAAATTGCAATGAACATTTGGGTCGAAGACAATCAACCACTGTGAAATAAGCACGTAATGCCCATTCTACAAACGAGTATTACTACAAGTAGTATGACTCTTATATGGCAAAGACGTTATACCGTACTTCCGACAAAGGTAATAGCTAAAAGCCCAGACACGTGTTTCGCCGATGTTTCTGCTACAGTGTTACACTGCAACGAGGGGTTTGGCTCCTCATTTCATCCCCCAGCGGTTTCTGTTATATGGACTCCATAGAATAGTCGGGAAAATATTTTCTGAAATTTTGAAGTGCAGGCCATGGAGTCAGGTGATTCGGACATGAATTTTTTAGGGTCAGACCAGAAATATCAATGAACATTAGGGTCGAAGACAATCAACCACTGTGGATAAACCACGTTATGCCCATTCTACAATCAAGTAGTACTACAAGTAGTATGAATCTTATATAGCAATGATGTTATACCGTACTTCCGACATAGGTACTAGATCAAAGCCACGACACGCGTTTCGCCGATGTTTCTGCTGCTACGTCACAGAACAACGAGACGTTCCGCTCCTCAGTGTATCCCCCAGCGTTCTCTATGCGGTTTCTGGTATATGAACTCCAGAGAATAATCGAGGAAATAATTTCTGCAATTATTTAGTGCATGACATGGAGTCAGGTGATTCGGACATGGCCTTTTATGGCCAGATCCTAAATGTCAATGAACACATGGGTCGAAGACCATAAACAACTGTGGAATTAACACGCAATGCCCATTCTTCAAACGAGTAATATTACAAAAGAAGAATGAATCTATTATAGCAATGATTTTATACTGTACTTCCGACACAGGTAATAGCTAAAAGCCCAGATACGAGTTTCGCCTATATTTCTGCTGCTGCTTGACGCAGCAACGAAGGGTTTCGCTCCTCAGTGTGTCCCCCAGCATTCTCTATGCGGTTTCTGGTATATAGACTCGAGAGAAAAATCAGGGATATAATTTCTGAAATTATTAAGTGCAAAACGTGGAGTCAAATGATTCGGATATGAATGTTTAGCGCCAGATCCGAAATTTTAATGAACATTTGGGACGAAGACATTCAACGACTGTGGAATAACCACGTAATGCCCATTCTTCAATCAAGTAGTACTACAAGTAGTACGAATCTTATATAGCAATGATGTTATACCGTACTTCCGACATAGGTACTAGCTAAAAGCCCAGACACACGTTTCGCCGATGTTTCTGCTGCTGCGTGACAGATCAACGAGGGGTTCCGCTCCTCAGTGTATCCCCAAACGTTCTTTATGCGGTTTCTGGTATATGGACTCCAGAGAATAATCAGGGAAATAATTTCTGAAATTACTAAGTTCAGGACATGGATTCAGATGATTCGGACATAACCTTTAAGAGCCAGATCCGAAATTTCAATGAACATTTGGGTCAAAGACAATCAACCACTGTGAAATAACCAAGGAATGCCCATTCGTCAAACAATGTGTACTACAAGTTTAATGAATCCTATAAAGCAAAGATGTTATAACGTACTTCCGACATAGGTTCTAGCTTAAAGCCCAGACACGTGTTTCGCCGATGTTTCTGCTGCTGCTTGACGCAGAAACGAGGGGTTCAACTCCTCAGAGGATCCCCCAGCGTTCTCTATGCAGTTTCTGTTATATGGACTCCAGATAATAATCGGGGTAATATTTTCTGAGTCTCTGGAGTCTATATACCAGAAACCGCATAGAGAACGCTGAAGGACATACTGAGGAGCGGAACCATTCGTTGCTGCGTCAAGCAGCAGCAGAAATATAGGCGAACCTCGTATCTGGGCTTTTAGCTATTACCTGTGTCGGAAGTACAGTATAACATCATTGCTATATAAGATTCATACTTCTTTGGTAATATTACTCGTTTGAAGAATGGGCATTGCGTGTTAATTCCACAGTGGTTTATGGTCTTCGACCCAAATGTTCATTGAGATTTCGGATCTGGCCCTAAGAAGCCATGTACGAATAACCTGACTCCATGTCCTGCACTCAATAATTTCCGAGATTATTTCGATTATTATCTGGAGTCCATATAACAGAAAACGTATGAACGCTGAAAAGATACTCGAGCCGAATCGTTTCAGGCAGCAGCGAGCTGATCGGCTCGCTGTCACGGGCTATATAATCGGTAC
>WEDG01004042.1:0-85191 GCA_017591395.1 Schistocephalus solidus | reverse complement strand
AAATAAATAATAATAATAATAGGTTTTATTGATTTGGCACTGCTTGGCGCCGTCAAATCCTTAGAACACAGGAAAAAACCTAAAACAAACTCATCTTTTCATTAAACACTTAAGCTTTGGTTTGTTTGTTTGCTTAAATAGCAGTGTTGAAATGACGAGTTTGTTTTAAGTAAAAAAAACCTGTTTTCCAAGGTTTAGAAATAGCAAAAATGAAGTTAAAACAGCTATACAGAATGAAGATGGTGGAAGCTATGCTGATGTTTAGACCACACGAGTGTATGAGTTGTTGGATTGATGGTGTGGGGTTAACCGTGTGGGGGATATTTCTGATAATGACATTAAACTTGCGTTTGGACCTATCAGCGACCTCTGAAGAGACTACGTGTATAATAGGTTCTATTTGTGGTACGCTTGTTAAGCTGGTCGCAAAAGCATTTTTGGGTCTAATAGTGAGTTGAGCAACGTAAAAAGATGTTCATATTTGTCGATAAAGTTTTGCAGACGTAGGATTGCTGAGAGATCTAGTTTATCGATAGTTAATTTTGCGTCCGTCATATTTCTGGTATATGAATGCGTGAGGATTTAGACGTTTTGATGCCACAAATTGGGAGCTAGGGTACAGAAGTACACTTCTTATAAATTAAGATTATAATTGAGTGAGAAAAAATATCTCAATATCTTCAAATAATAAGCAATTTAAACTTATCTTGGAGTTGAGGATTTTAAGCGGTTGTGCACAATTTTGACCTCGCAGATATAAGCTTAATAAGTAACTTTTTGGACTCATTGAAATGGCAGCATCTCTCCTCCATGAACGACGCAGCAAGTCTTTTTGACTTCATTTCAGTCGTTTCAAATAACATCCTGGAGCTTGTGCCAACCAAAATAGTCAAGCCCTACGTCTCGGAATCCACCGTTCCTCACTTTCTTTTGCC
The DNA here is from genome assembly GCA_017591395.1 of Schistocephalus solidus. Taxonomy (NCBI): domain Eukaryota; kingdom Metazoa; phylum Platyhelminthes; class Cestoda; order Diphyllobothriidea; family Diphyllobothriidae; genus Schistocephalus; species Schistocephalus solidus. The sequence goes on along the minus strand of WEDG01004042.1, from coordinate 84,256 downwards.
AAGACTAAAGAAGTTGAGGAAGCAGTTGAAAGATCAAAATACTAGTTCATTATCTGTACATCTAAGGATCGCAGAGATTTTTGAATTAGCCGGTTCCGACGTTTCAGGCATCCTCATTGAATTTTATCAGCACTATTCATTTCTCCATAGAACTAATTCGTAAGCAAATAATTCGTCTAAATACTCGCACTGTACGGGGACTGACGGTATTCCCAACTCAGTTATTAAGAGATTGTCGAGCTTCCCCCGATTGTTTAGCCATATATTCTCAGTTTATTTTCTAAACGGATTCTTTCCTGACTCATGGAAGACATCTATTATTCTTCCTGTCTTCCACTCGGGATCTCGTTCGGACGTAAATAATTATCGAGGCTTTCATAAAACCCCAGCTCTAGCAAAACTTCTTGAAACAATTATTTTTAATCAAATTCTTGACTTTTGCCTAGAAATTCAGCTCTTAAGCGACTCGCAATATGGTTTTCTACCTGGGAGATCATGCGAAGTGTGTCACTTAGCTTTTCTTAACCTCGTCACTTCCCTTCGTAATGAGCAGCAGTCAGTGGTTGTGATCTACTTTGACCTGAGCAAAGCCTTTGACAAGGTACCGCACAGACGTCTTCTGGTGAAACTGGAAGCCCTTGGCATCCGGCCTCCTCTCCTTGACTTCATTGGTTCCTACTTGTCTAACGGCAGCCAGAAGGTCTTAGTACGTAAAAGCAACTCGACGCCACAACCGATCACGAGTGACGTTTTTCAAGGCACGGTTACAGGTCCCCTTCTCTTCCTTCTGTTCATAAGCGAAATTTCAAATTTACGCACAAATTCACAAAATTTCGTTACCGCTGACGATCTCAAGTGCATTTATTCATTTTCTAAAGACACTGCCAATAGATGAGTTGATAAAATCAACACTGATCTACTTATGCTCTCACGTTGGAGCTGTACTTGGCAGATGAAATTTTCTTCATCCAAAAGTTGTTTCATGTGTTTTGGCCCCGCTAAGCTTCCTGGACCCCTAGTATTTCAAAATAGTACACTTTTAGAACGATCAACCATAAAAGACTTAGGTCTAAGTTACACAAATAAGCCAGCATTATCGCCTCATGCAGATCGAATTTCTGCAAAGGCTGCACAGATATGTGGTTTTATATCACATAATTTCTTCCTTCTGGAAATAAAGTTAAACCTATACCGCATGTTTGTTCTTCCTATCCTAGAATACTGCTGTCCCCTCTTTGGGCTGATGAACGCCGCTGACCGCAGTAAGATTGAAAAAATTCAGAGGGTTTTTACTCGAAGACTATTTTCTCATCCTGGATCCAGTATCTCTTATACGGCTAGATGCCAGTTAGCAAACATTAAACTTCTGAGGGTTAAAAGACTCGAAGCCGGTCACTGCTTCCTGTTTCACGTTAACTCAAGTCCAAATTTCCTACGCATTAACGCTCTCACTCCGGTAGATCGACCCTATGCCACTCGTAATTCTTCCATGATCATTTCACTACCCCGAAGCTCCACAACTAACCGGTCTCAGTTTTTTGCCTCTAAATATGCTTTCATGCGGAATAATCTTCCACTGCAAACTAGGTTGTCGTCTTCATTAGCTATTTTCATATCCAAATTACGCAAGCATTTAACTTCGGAAGATATAAAGTCCTTATTGTCTGTTTCCTTCCCAAACTCGCAAATTTTGGATTTTTAAAAGGGTCCTCCTGGTATCTGAGACAGCTCCCTTGATATTATATTGGTCTCTTATTATATTATCATCATCCTTTGCAGGGTCAATCTTTGCATTCAGTTTTTCTTCCCCTCCATTTAAACTTGCATTACAAACTCTTGACAATCTTGATACTTTCCTCCGATTTTGCAACCCTGACGTTAGTCTCCAGGTTCTGTTGATGATCGAGGCGGGTTCTGATGGTTTCGCCTCTTTGGTGATGGACTATGCAGTCAGCAAGGTCGCAACTGGATGATGATCTCGTGACCTCTACTGTCCCCTCTTCGTTTCGACCATGTTGTCTACGATGAGTTCACCTCTCTAACCTCCACTGGTGTTTATAAACAGTAGCTCTGACTGCTATATTTTCTCTCACCCGACAAGGAGCGTTCCGAACCCTCATACGTTGTCAGCAACATCACAATACTATCCCATTGCATTTAGCTATAAATTTTTTAGTGAAGCAGTTTTTTTCTCCTATTTTTTTTTAATTGGCGGCTCTCCGAACTCCCCCTCAGATTTAACCCTAGGAGTTTTTTTACTGCTTCCTTTCCAGTTCACCGTACATGCCAAAGATTGTTGACTTTTGTTTTAAAAATGGCAAATCGTTTTGAATCGGATATTTTTACCATACTACTCATTTCTGTTGTTCATATGGATGCTCACATAGTGCAGCAATTTTCCACTTGGTATTTATTTAAACCACAGTACTGAGTTTGTAATGATGGGGCCCTCTGGGCCTTAAAAATACAATTTATTTATTTATTTATTTAAATGCTTGGCAGATAAATGCCCTACAAATGACTGACTTAAGCAATGCATCGATGCATTATTCAATTCAATTCAATTCAATTTATTGAGGGAAATAGGCATGGGCCTTTGAGTACCCTATTTGTAACGTAAAAATAACTGCAGTATACAGATAAACCGTGTGGGTTGCAAAGGTACAAAATTGCGGTCATAAAATATGACAAGTGGTGCACGACTCTCGAGGGTTAAGATAAATGCCTCATCGCTCAGGCTCCTTGCCGGAACATAAAACTGTCAAGGTTCCTTTTAAAGCTTTCCAGCGATGGTGACATCACAACGTCTTCAGGGAGGGTATTCCATGGTTTAACCACTCTGACAGAGAAGGAGAACTTGCGCACATCCAGTCTCGCCTGCTGGACACGCAGTTTCAATGGGTGACCTCGGAGATGGGTTGTGGCGGCAAATTCAAAGAAGTCCGAGAATTCCAGGCAACAATCCAATCCCTTCACAATGCGGAATGTCTGCAGGAGATCACCACGCATTTGCCTATAACTCAAAGGGAACAGATTAAGATTCATTAGGCGGGTCGGAAATGGCAAGGAGCTTTGACTTCTAACCATTTTGGTGGCTTTCCTCTGGACTCTTTCGAGGCAGTTCTGATCTTGAACTGTCCAGGGTTTCCAGGCGTGCATAGCATATTCCAAATGTGGCATAATGAATTTTCCAAAGGTCTTAGCAAAAAGATCTTCATCGAAATCCAAAAAGGCTCGTCTGATGGCATGCAACACCGAGATTGCCCTATTCGCCACTTTCGAGCAGTGAGACGATGGTTTTAAGGTGGTGTTTGTCAGCACACCAAGGTCCTTTTAGTGTTTCCACGCCTTTTAAGGATTCACCGTTGAGAAAGTCACTTTTACTTTCGGCAGATCCAGACGGGTTGCCTAAGCGAAGTATTGTACACTTATCCTTGTCGTGTAAGAGATAATATAGCAGTCAGAGCTACTGTTTGTAACCATCAGTGGAGGTGAGAGAGGATGAACTCATCGTGGACACCAGTGTCAAAACGAAGAGGGGACAGTAGAGGTCATGAGATCATCATCAAGATGCAACCTTGCAAAATGCATAGTCCACCAATCAAAGAGGCGAAAACATCAGAACCCGCCTTGATCATCAACTGAACCTGGAGACCATCGTTGGGGTTGCAAAAGCGTAGAAAGTATCAAGGTTCTCTAGAGTTGGCGATGATAGTTTAAAAGGGGGGTGAAAATGTGAATGCAAAGATTGACTCTGCAGAGGATGATGGAAATATAATAAGATACCAATATAATATCAAGGGAGCTGCCTCAAATACCAGGAGCACCCTTTTCGAAATCCAAATGTTGCGAGTTTGGGAAGGAAACAGACAATAAGGTCTTTATTTTGGTAATTTTGGAAAACAAACTTCAGAGAGACCTTCTAATCGAGCGAACAGCAGGGGGAGTCCCCGGTCACAGAGGTATTTTTTTTCAACAGGACTACTCCGTACAAGAGAGAATGAAATGGAGGGCGCTAAAAGCGGAATTGGAGAACTTGAAAGAACAGGGAGAGAAGGGACTTTGTAATAAGGAACGGAGTAATTGTTCGAATACAAAAACCCCTTCTGTGGAGGACGCCCATCATTCTGAAAAAGTCTCACGGTTGAGCAACTAATCCAATGCAACAATCTACACAAAAATCCAGTTCTACTGCGGACATATGCAAAGTCTCTTGAATATGGACTCGTCCTGTGCGAATAGCCGATCCAGCTGCCTCAATTAAAGAAGGCAGCGACATAGCCGGCTTAAAACACACAAATAAACTAAAATGTTTATATACCAATGCCCAAAGCCTACTCCCTAAATTAGACGAGCTTAAGATATACGTGTGCCAAACTTCACCAGATATCATCTCCATAACTGAAACGTGGCTGACCGCGAAGGTGGACGATCGTGAAGTTGCCATTCCAGGTTTTCAGTTATTCAGAAAGGATAGAACAGGACGTCATGGTGGGGGTGTGCTGACTTATGTCAGATATGGCCTGCTCGCGTCAGAAAAAGGAAAAAGCTCGCGTGCGAAACTGAAGCCATCTGGCTCACCATCAGAACGCCGGGGTCTCAAGCACTTGAGATCCTAACGGTCTACCGACCACCAAGAAACGATCCGCAGTCAGACAGTAGACTGATAGATGATTTAGAATCGTTTGCTAGTCGATCCGAAGTAATGATTATGGGCGACTTTAATGCTCCAAATATCGATTGGAATCTGAGCTCGGCACCAGGCTCGGAATTAAACTTCGATCGCCGCCTCCTAGAAGCTATACACAAACGCTTCCTAACTCAACACGTCCTGTCTCCGACCAGAATACGCGAGGGGCAACAAGCTAATTGTTTGGACCTTGTATTGACAAAGGCGCCTGACAGCGTAGATGTTGTGAACTGTCTATCCCCGCTGGGCAAAAAGTGATCACGTAGTCCTACAATGGGAATATTCACTCTTCTCTGTCCCCGATCGAAGCATCACAGTCGAACGCAACCTATGGCGTGGAGACTTTACCCAAATGAAAATTGATGTGCGCCATTTAGATTGGAATGAAACATTCACCGGGTGTATTCTCGAGGATTGGTTGCAATTTAAGGCCGTATTACAAGGACTTATCACCAACTACTGTCCTAATTCGAAAAAGATCACCAACAGGCCCCAGTGGCTAACGAACACACTGAAGAGTGAAGTAAACCGCAAGCGAAAGCTATGGCAAACTTATCTCAGGGAAAAGACCACCGAATCGCTGACGAAGTACAAGACGCAGAGGAACAGGTTAAAAGGCCTGGTTTATAAAGCCCGCCAAAGTTTTGAGAGTAACTTGATAAACCGTGCAGCAGAAAACCCGAAGCTCTTCTACAACTACATTAGGCAGTGCACTCGAAATAAAGACCCCATACCTTTGTTAAAAACCGGTGAAGGCGTCGAACTTTGCAAGGACGAAGATAAGGCTGAGCATCTATCTGAGTTCTTTCAGTCGGTTTTTACGAGAGAAGCCAATCTAACCGCTGATAACTATAGTGCGGAAGAGGTCCCGACAATTGACTCAGTGGTCATAACAGAACCTATTGTTCTGCAGGAACTACTGAAGCTGGACGAAACCAAATCGCCAGGTCCTGATGAAATACCGGCAAAGTTGTTGAAGGAGTTGGCCGTAGAGTGTGCAGAACCCTTGTGTCTACTCTTCCAAGCCTCCCTCGCTGCAGGCAAATTGCCACCCGATTGGAAGACCGCGTGGATTTCCCCCAATACACAAAAGTGGCAGCCGTGCTTCCGCAAATAACTACAGGCCGGTAAGTCTCACCTCCATATGTTGCAAGATTATGGAGCGAATCATCAAACGTGAACTGATGCAGTTTCTGGAGAGGCATCATCTTCTCTCTGAAGCGCAGCACGGATTCCGCAGAGGAAGGTCCTGTTTAACTAATCTGCTCTACTGTCTGGAACGATGGACCCGAGCGGTCGATGAAGGAAATGTAGTGCACGCAGTGTATATAGACTTCAAGAAGGCCTTTGATAGCGTGCCTCACCAACGTCTCCTATAAAAACTCAACCGTATTGGGGTAAGGGGCAAGCTATTGAAGTGGATCGAAAACTTCTTGATTGGGCGATCTCAGATTGTCCGTCTTGGCGATCAAAAATCGGCGGAGGTGGCGGTTGAGAGTGGGGTTCCTCAGGGCTCCGTCCTGGGCCCTATCCTCTTCCTTATATACATTGATGATTGCGTAAGTGGCTTGGACTGTGACACCGCCATGTTTGCTGACGATATAAAGCTTTGGAAGGTCATCCACAACGCAGATGATGAAGAAAAATCTACAGGCGAACTTGCATCGACTCGAGGAATGGTCGCACAACTGGCTCCTCCCATTCAATGCTACCAAGTGCAATATTCTGCGATTTGGCAGAACCAGCTCAGAGCACCAGAGAATTTACTATCTGGACGACACACCGCTACCAGAGGTGGAGGCTCAGAAAGATCTAGGAGTATGGATCACGCCCACACTGAAGCCATCGTTCCATTGCTCAAAAGTCGCAAAATCTGCCATGTCAAGCTTGTATCTAATTAAGCGAGCGTTTGCGAAGTTCGACAAAGAGTGCTTTAATAAGGTCTTCGGGATGTTCGTGCGACCACAATTGGAATTTGCCATACAAGCCTGGAGACCGTGGTCTGTCAAAGACCACAACACCCTTGAGAATGTCCAAAGACGTGCAACCAAGCTTGTTCAAGGTCAAAGCTGCCTGCCTTACGAGACACGATTGTCTAATCTTGATCTGTTTCCTCTGGACTATAGACAGCTACGCGGCGACTTAATACAAGCCTTTCGAATGTTGCGGCTTCAGGATTGCTGCCTTGCATCTGGCGACTTCTTTGAGCTGGCCACTACCACTACTTTGCGAGGGCATCCCATTAAACTACGAGTGACAGGTGCAAGACTCGACACAAGAAGGTTCTTCTTCTCCAACAGAGTGATTAAGGCCTGGAATGCTCTGCCGGCCGACATAATCATGTCCCCATCCGTTGACACTTTTAAGCGGAAGTTTGACCAGTACAGCCATAAGTACCACCACGACATCCGAACCTAACACATTTCCTGAAACATATTCCCATCCACAATTTTCACGTCATATAACATACTACTCCCTATTTTTGAGTAACATTATTTTATAATTGCTTGTCCGATGCCCTGCAGTGTGTCCGTGAGATAACCCTTTGTCCAACGTCCATTATATGTCAGCTTTTTTAATTTACAGTGTCACTGACATCAATAGGGAGCTCAAAGGCTTCGCCTATATTTCCCTTAATAAAACTGAACTGAACTGAACTGAAGTTAAATGTTAACGTAACTTTGTTTTGAAAATAGTTAATGTGGACGACAACCTACTTTGCAGTGGAAGATTATTCCATATGAAAGCATATTTGGAGGCAAACAACTGAGAACGATTAGTTGTGGAGCTTAGGGGTGGTGAAATGATCATGGAGGAATTACGAGGGGCATAGGGTCGATATACCAGAGTGAGAGCGTTAATTCGTGGGAGATTTGGGCTAGAGTTAACGCGAAACAGGAAGCAGAGATTGGCTTCGAGTCTTCTAACCCACAGAAGTTTAATGTTTGCTAACTGGCATCTATCCGTATAAGAGAGAGTAGATCCAGGAAGAGAAAATAGTCTTCGAGTAAAAACCCTCTGAACTTTTTCAATCATACTGCGGTCAGAGGCGTTCATCAGCCCAAAGAGGGGACAGCAGTATTCTAGAATAGGAAGAACAAACATGCGGTACAGGTCTAACTTTATTTCCGCAAGGAAGAAATTATGTGATATAAAACCACATATCTGTGCAGCCTTTGCAGAAATTCGATCTGCATGAGGCGATAATGCTGGCTTATTTGTGTAACTTAGACCTACGTCTTTTATGGCTGGTCATTCTAAAAGTTTACTTTTTTTGAACTACTATTGGCAGTCTTTAGAAAATTAATAAATGCACTTGAGATCGTCAGCGTAAACGAAATTTTGTGAATTTGTAAGTAAAGCTGAAATTTTGTTTATACAGAATAAATAGAAGGGGACCTAGAACCGTGCCTTGTAAAACGCCCCTCGTGATCGGTTGAGGCGCCGAGTAGCAATTACCTACTAAGACCTTCTGGCTTCGGTAAGAAAAGTAGGAACTAATGAAGTCAAGGAGAGGAAGTCGGATGCCGAGGGCTTCCAGTTACACCAGAAGACGTCTGTGCGGTACCTTGTCAAAGGCTTTGCTCAGGTCATAGCAGATTACAACCACTGACTGCTGCTCATTACGAAGGGAAGTGTAAATCTGTCAAGGTTCCTTTTAAAGCTTTCCAGCGATGGTGACATCACAACGTCTTCAGGGAGGGCATTCCATGGTTTAACCACTCTGACAGAGAAGGAGAACTTGCGCACATCCAGTCTCGCCTGCTGGACACGCAGTTTCAATGGGTGACCTCGGAGATGGGTTGTGGCGGCAAATTCAAAGAAGTCCGAGAATTCCAGGCAACAATCCAATCCCTTCACAATGCGGAATGTCTGCAGGAGATCACCACGCATTTGCCTATAACTCAAAGGGAACAGATTAGGATTCATTAGGCGGGTTGGATATGGCAAGGAGCTTTGACTTCTAACCATTTTGGTGGCTTTCCTCTGTACTCTTTCGAGGCAGTTCTGATCTTGAACTGTCCAGGGTTTCCAGGCGTGCATAGCATATTCCAAATGCGGCCTAATGAATGTTCCAAAGGTCTTAGCGAAAAGATTTTCATCGAAATCCAAAAAGGCTCGTCTGATGGCATGCAACACCGAACGAGCCTTTTTGGATTTCGATGAAGATCTTTTCGCTAAGACCTTTGGAACATTATGGATCCATAATCAGCTCGACACAGTCCCCACTAACTGCGCTCAAAAACTTTTTTCTTGGAAATATTGCCTTTTTGATTTTAACTTCAAACACTGATACCTTCTCAAGTCTTTACAACAAACCTGACCGCAGGATAAATATGGCTTTTAATTGGACAGCGCCAGGCCCCTTCTTGCCCCCTCTTAGCCCCTTCTATTGAAGGGGCCATGTGCTAGTGCAGTTGTCTGCAAAAAATGATACTTCCTCCATGCATCAAATTTATTACTGGGTTTTTCTACCCAAGTTTTATGCCATTTTCAGTAGTGTGCGTTCCTCGTCGGGTATTATCCGTATTCCTATTAAACAAGCTGACTGAAATGTAAATGTTTCCAAATTTTGTTCTTTATGACCTGTAAAGGCTTCTTACGTTATCACATTTCCGACCATCTCATTTTCGTTTTTTATAAGAACATTAATAATTGTACTTTTATCTTTATGCTAAACCGTCTGAAGTGAACTGCAGCTGGACTTCTGTTACACTTTTAAATCCATTGCTGAAACTAAATATCCCCGAAATTTCTTAAAAATTACAATTGGCTCCAGTTTGAAGCCAAGAAAGTCAAAGTTTTCTCAACCTTCAATTCCCTAGGCATCTGTAAATTATAGGGTGTTTTCTAATCAATCTTAGCATATTCGTCGATTTGACTTACTGAAGAGTTCTATTAACCAATCCTGTGTGCATACATCCGAGGCACCCTAGAGGACTAGTTTTCAACATGTCGGTTTACGATTCCTATATGTATGAAGAAGACAAAATGTAAGACACGTTCCTGCTTTTAAAATTTTACCGACAAGTCTTTTCTTTTAAGCCTTACTCCTACTTGTTGCCGTATCTCAAGTGACAAAGCTCATATATTGGCTTCGGTTCGAACCACGCCTAGGAAATCTTTTTAAAAACGTTACTGAAGGTGTATAGGGTCTTGGGTTAACATGCAGTGCTTATTTTTCAAAGCCTTGATTAACTTTATAGTGGTCCTTATTCATTTACGTGGATAAATTGAAACCCATTCTGCTGAAAATAAAACAAGGCAGGAACAGTAACAAAAAATGGCACGATAGAACCAGAAGATTAAGAAAAAGCAGCTGAATCCGAATCGAAGGCAATAACACACACAAACTTAACATATCGATAAACTCTATGGTATATCAACAAAAGTATTATAAACTGTTTTTTTTTTCGTGTCACCCATCATCTTATAATAATGTAATCTGTGGTACGTATACGGGTTTACAAGGTATGCAGCCACATCAGACAAACGAACTCTCTAGTCCCTGTATGGTAAAGAGACTATTAAGCGTAGTTCACAATAGCAAACTTATGGGTCTATAACTATATCCTGTACGACCGATCAAACGAGTTTATCACTTCAGGTTAAATTAGCTTGCATACTATCCGTATTCGCATACGGATTGTAAAACTTCGAAGACTATCTTTTGAGGTTACTGGTGGGGCTGAGTTGACAGAAGAAATCTGAACCAAAACATTCAATCCTGTGAATTTTGAAATATCACTGAGCATAAGCTAGAATCATCCTCGGGTCGGGAAGAACTCCTTGCGTACCCTGGTAACGACCTTCAGGCATTTATCCGAAGGTACCATTTTTGCTAGTAGTGCTTCCTAAGTCCACAGTAGAAACCACCTACGGGATTCTCTCGTCCCCGTAGGTCATCTATGATTGAAATTCTTAAGTTGAGATCCATCAACAAAAAGAGTGGTTTCTGCTTATATATGGGCAGTTCTCATTAGTGAGTGCAGTGACTAATCCGACTATGGTCCCCCTGAATCGACGGGCGGTTGCGTGCCTCTGCGACTATTAGTGCCTCAGAGAAGTGAAGGTGTTTACTTCTAACCAACTCATTTAAGGCCAAATAATGATTGTCTTATAACCTATATTTATCCTATGCCACCATAAACTTGCATTTCAAGTGACTTAGCATTTCAAGAAGTCTAGATAATTAGTGAGTTTTTCTTCATTTCTATTGCATTTTTCAATAAACCACATCCTTTTCGCCTAAGTTCTGGCCACCAGTTGCTTACCCCTCCATCTTCCTGCTAAAACCAAAGCAGAAGCTTTCTACATCATTGCCATTATTAAATTTCCAATTTCCACATTTCATATTCAGGTGCGTGATTCGTGAGGCTTTATCTGCTTTTAAGAAATATATGTTAATTAGGTGGCGAGGTTTATTTTTACAAAACTGCTGAATTGGTTACGAAAGTCGTAAGGTCAGTCGGCTGATTATTTCCCGCAAGTTCTGACCTACGTTTGAAGCAATGAGTGATTATGACCTGACACAATTTCCGTGGGACTACACCTGGTCCCAGGCTGGTGTTAAATAGACCATCATAAATGTACCTATGAACCACAGCAGGATCGGTGGCAGTAAGTGTGGTTGCAGCAATTTGTGTGAATTGCGGTTTTAAATTACATATTACTTCCACTGCGGTACCCCTGGCTCCTTTTAAATAGTGCGCAATTCTGGAGACAAGGGAGGGCATTCGCATTCGAACATATGCATGAAAAGTTAAACGAGTTATTGTATCATTGTTCTCTGTTTATTGTATCCTTTCAATAGGGAATAGTTACTTGAGCGTTGCTTTTCTTATGGCTCCAGACATGATTGAGTCATGCAGTGATTTTTGGGTGAATTAAATAAGCCTATTTTGGAACATGTATACCCCTTTTCCATTCATTTTATTTCCACAAACTTTCCATGGTGTTTTGTGCCTGCGCAACTGGTGCTTCAGCCTATGCTGTTTCGAAATGCAGGTCTTATTTCTGTGAAACTACATGAGCCGTACTGCTTTAGCGAACATGCTTTATCAACTTCCAGGATATTTCGATAGATTTCTGTGTTAGTTCTTCGTCTGAGACAATACAAATTACGCCACTTTGTCCAGAAGTGGTTTTTATTACAGTTGAAGTACCGCTAACTGTTAAAACTTAATTTGCCGCTGTTGCATGGGCGGTTCTAAGGCGTTGATTTCCTAAGTAAGGGAGATGACAGCATAATCGGCAAGACAAGGTGGTGCTTGGACCTTCGGTATTCGGCCTCCTTCGCTGGAAAAAAGAATGGATTGAGCTATCCAGATTTGCTGCCGCGAACCATCACGCGGGGAGAGGTACAATACATGACATCATCGAGGCCGACTAGGTCAGGCAGCCGACTAGGTCAGCAGCCGTAAAAAGTACGAAATAAGACCGTGCACTTACTCGTACCAATAGATACGTAACGCCCATCGACTTGTATATCCATATCCTTATCTGTGCATGCCAAGTTTCGATGAAAAATGCATAATTTTTCGGAATCCTTGATATGGTGACCTTTTGAATAAGGTAAATTTTTTGCGGTATGCTGGAGGTTTCGCGTCTTGGGGGTAATCGCCGCTGCACATCAAGCACTTTCTCCATTCAACCAACGAGGTATTGGAATCTCTGATTATATCTTCCTGTCTACGGGCTTTAAGTACGTTTAAGAGAAGTTGCTCGACACGTATTGTCGGGGTTGTGAAAACTTTGAACAACTAATAATAGACCACCGAGAATGTCAAACATCGCATTTACAATACCAGCATAGTTAGAAGTAAGTAGGTAAGTAGGAAGTTAGTAGGTAAGTCAAGCGGAGCAGGGTTCGAATGCAAACCTCCGTAGAACCTGCAACCACGCCCCACAGTCATTATCGAACTTTTCTTTTACAAACATAGTCGAACAATTCACAGACATTGCTGCGTATCATTTGTCCCCCATTGTCCACCTTCCAGTGGTTCCTCCTGTATGCGTCAAACTTCCCAAAAGCCACTTGAACTCATCTGATTTATTTTAGAAACCTTGCTGGGATTAGCATAGGTTGATCCCCAGGTAACTTCAGAAGACAGCTTATCTGCGAAAAACTTCCGCAAAACTCAGGAACTTATTGCGTTTTAAGGCATCGTTCGATATCTCCAGCTGTAGACGGTAGTTTGCGACCTTGGGTTTTGGTCACATTGCCCAACAAACTTTGTATATAAATGTCTACCCACCTAGGAATGGTCCTCTTCTGAAACGAGATTTTGGGCAACGTTACAGACGTAGGTGATTCGATTTACTTTCTGAGACGGACAAGCCTATCGAAGACGCCCATTGTACATGTCTCGAAAAATGAACCCGAAGCTGTATTGATCTCTTTTTGGTAGAACTTAGACCTAGCTGCAGTTAAATTGACAGCAATTGCTAAAGTTTATAAATGAGTCTTTATTACCGCCACCACACACTTCAGGTATGTGACGGAGGGTGTAACTTGCACCTCGTGGATATTCTTTGACCTTTCAAAATAAGCGCGTGTGAGTATTTCGCCTATAATTTCATGTAAGAGTGCTCACTTCTCTGTTCAGGAAAAGTCCTCTGTTAGACACGGACTATAAGCTGCGAAGTGCGCATTGGGAACCAAAAAAATGTTGTCCTCCGTAGATATACCAGTCAAACACGCAAGTCAGTTATGTTCAGGCACAACGGCTCTTGTCATTGTAGCGTTGTAATTGTGACTATTTCGGTGATAATTATGAGGCCATAAAATAACTATCCTTTTCGGTCTGTTGATTTTCAGTAATTTCACATGCATCTTCTTACAGTACTCCCACTCACTGTCTCTCATTTACGAGGTTCGATAGTTTTTAACCCCCGTCGCTCCCCTTTCTACTCAAACTGCTCAACTAAGGCCTTCGTTAAAGGTCTTCAAGTGGCCTTTGGAATTGGGAGTACGCATGGGTCCCCAGCAGGCGCTCGGATTGTTTGTTCGAGGTTGTCTCCTTTAGCGCTTTGGTTCAACAACCGAACCAAAAAATAACGGCGGCAAGCAGACTTATTTTATGGCGTTCACGGTCGCCATGTCACAGTGCCGTCATCGGGCTTTGCAGCTTTTTATAAGACATTCAGCGTGTCATATCTCAGTTCCTCGCACCTTGATAGCACAGGGGCTGATGGTCCGTGACTGCTTATTCATCAAACCCGAGACTCGGATTATTTTAGCAGCCAACCTTCGCTGAAGGCCGTTCCACTATCTGCCACCTTTGAACGTGCCGGGTAGCCAGCATGTGGGCTAATGGATAACCCGTCTTCTAGTAGCGTCCTACCTGTAAACCCCCTGCTTAAAAATCAATCTTTACCTAACAGCCTATCATGCATCGTCTTTTTGTAGGGGGATGACGGTCACGAGCGGTTCCGTCACCCTAAAGAAGGATCCCCAAAACCTCGTGGGTATCAGCATCGGTGGCGGAGCTCCCTACTGCCCCTGCCTCTATGTTGTACAGGTCTTCGATTCGACTCCTGCTGCCCGAGATGGGACCATTCAAGCTGGCGATGAAATCACTGGTGTTGGTGGTATCAGTGTCAAAGGAAAGGGCAAGGTTGAAGTTGCTCATCTAATTCAGAGTTTCAAGGCACTTCCTAGTTATTAACTTATCGTCCTTTAGGAAACGGTTACAATATTCTTCAACAAACTCCACGCAGACCCTAAACAGGGGAAAACGTTGGACATAGGTAAGTGGTTTTGTTTACATTGTCCTTCTTTGCTTAAGAAGCTGAATGTGTTGCGCCGTTTTTATCGTAATACTAGCTTAGTAAAAAAAAGTTACCGACTGCAACTTAGCTAAGAAAAAGGGTCAGTCGCTGGAATAATTATCTACCGGAAATTTTGGACTTGCTCTGGGATCAATCCAGCGACAGCACCAGAAAGAGTTAACGGACGCAGGATTGGTGTAATTTTTCTACTACTACTACTACTACTACTACTACTACTACTACTACTACTACTACTACTACTACTACTACTACTACTACTACTACTTCTACTACTACTACTACTACTGCTACTACTACTACTACTACTACTACTAATACGACTACAACTACTGCTACTACTATCTCTACTAATACTACTGCTACTACTAATCACGGTTGCTACCACTACTAATAATACTGGTGTTGAATGCCAGTTTATGGGCACACATAAGCAGCCATTTTTGCGGGAGGAAAAATAGTCGATTCAACGCAACTCCTGTACTGTCTTCTCACTCGAACTACCCGGTGCGACCACAATTGGCGAATAGTGGAGCAGACTTCAGTGTAGGTTAGCTGCAAAATGCCCAGGTCTGGCGAATAAGCGGTCGCGGACCAGCAGAGACAGGGCTACCGGGGTGGGGATGGCTGAGGCCTGGCACACTGACTGCATACTTAAAATCTTATGAAAATCAACACAGCCCCTTGACGACATGGCGATCGTGAATCGCCATCAAATAAATTTGCTTGCCGCCGCTTCTAATGCCTTGTGGTTAGGCTCTCGAGCCAGAGCCCTAGAGCAGACAACCTTGAACAAATACTCCGAGCGCCTGTTGGAGACCCACCCGTTAGTCGTACTTCCCAAGAAATCTCATGGAGATATGTCCGACCAAAGTATTATGCTCTATGCTACGGCGTCTGCGGGAACCGAGGCGCTCAGCAACCTTATATAAGTGGTATGCGAGCTGGAACTAACGCGAGAGCACGCGAACTAACTTGCACTAGGTATAACGTTGTGGTGGGCAGTCTCCCGCTCGAACTGCTTAGCAAGCTGGTGGGGCCTTATAATTATTTAACTTGTTAACCGTGCTTTGCAGGCCATTGCGTCCGGCCAGAGGCGTAAATCCTTCTTTCCGAGGTCGCAGACTACTTCATGTCTGAGTAACTCGATGCAGTCCGATAAATCGTCGCTCTTCGTGTAAGCTTCTTTGTAACTAGCATGCGGTCCTAGTAACCGGGGCTGAAAGCGTTATTCACCCCAGCTTTTCCAGCTACCGTTTGTTTTCTACTTGAGTGCGCAAGCCCTAGTTAGATGTCAGGTAAGACCTGTTGGTGTGTTGCTTATGTCTGATCTTGACTTCCAGTAGCCTTTTTACTATCAAAGTACCTCTAACTCCTATTGCAGTCTTAAAGAAGATGAAACATCGTATGGTGGAGAACATGGAAGCCAGCACCGCGGATGCTCTGGGGCTGAGTCGTGCCATCCTCGTCAACGGTTTGAACCCACCCTTGCATACCTTTTATCTCCCATATTTATCATCTTTTTTCTACCCCTTCTTCCGTTCACAGTCGCCATGGGCCTTGTCGTTGCCCTCGCCGAACCTCGAAATTATTGCGCCAAGGGTGGCCGAAGAGAAATAGCTCAAGGTTAACAAAGTAACAAGTAGTTAGGCCATTAGGTTTAAATTATAGGAGCCAAGGGCAGAGAGTGTGTGTGTGAGAGAGAGAGAGCGAGAGAGCGAGAGAGAGCGAGAGAGAGAGAGAGAGAGAGCGTATTGCCGTTTTGGAGCCAGCATCGATCGTCACGCAGCCACGGGCAAGTGCTACCGACCAGTTTCACATGACCTTATGCAGAGGTCTTTCGAACGCGCTACTTCAATGACGTTAACGCCAGTGACGTCAGCCGACATGTGACTAATATTAGCCTGGTCTTCTTCAATTTCGACGCTCGCATCACGCCACTGTGTCTAATATTATTCCCAGTCCGCTTGGCTTGGAGAGGTCGCTGACGCATTAGGGGAGGGGAGAAGAGGAAGTGAGGTTGATCTAGCCGAGATTCCGTGCTTACAACCGCACGCGTTTTTTGCATCTATCACCATGCGCCAACAGTTCTGGTTTGGAGAGCTGCCAATTGACGGAGCATCTCGGTCCTACTAAGAATTAACAGTCCAATTGCAATAACGAGCTTTCAGTGTGGCTTTTGTAGTACCTCTCACTTCTGTCAGAGCCGTGAAACCGCTTCTTTAGAGTCTGCTTCGTGTGGAGTCTGGTACCAGGTCCCGCGTGGCACGCTTCGGTGTAATCTCGGCCCTCATCAGCTACTGCACCTATGCCCATCTGTAGTCATTTTGTTGTTGTCCTGCCCTCAAAGCACGATGGGCATTTTAAGAGTGAGGCGAGGTAGATGCTGCGCAAGTATCCTCCACCACAAACAAGTCGACGTGCAAGTCATCAATGCCCCCTATCTTGCATTTTAATCGTTTACGTCGCTTGTGGTTTATTTAAAGCATATTATGGCCCGGTGGTCAAGTTTTGCAGGTATGGTCGCTTCTGATCCGTTGATTCCGAAGAGAAGCATCTCCATCTTAGTGGATACTTCTAAGTCGTCCGTCTCGGGCTCCACGAATCGCTTCTTTACTGAAGAGCCACACTTAGGTAGTCACCGTTGGAACAAGCCAGACGGGAAAAGTTGATGGGTGTGTTTATACCCGCACACCTGGCAAATCCTCCATCGCAAATCTGACTTCGTGTCTTCAGTCCAGTCTACTTGATGGTCTCGGCTTTGTGCCAACCGTTGTGCGTTGTTATCCGCTCTCATTTTTCTGATTATCGGACTTCGAAAAAATACTGGATTAAGGGTTCTGGGTAATGGCTGCCTAAGGAACGAGAAACGAGCTTGTTTTCCACGCCGAAAAAATGTGAAACTCATTAACGACTGACTGGCTGTAGGGCCGTCATTGTCCCATTGCATTCGAGACTGTGTTGGCCAGTTGAGGTAGTTTTTGGATTGAAATAACTGGAACACTTGTTATTGTGGCAAAAGCTAACAAATAATTGACTCTATAGCACTGTTAAAAAGGCGTTGTTGCGGCAGTGCAGCTTTTCCTATTTCCCATACTTTTTGTCTCAAGAAAAATGGTTTAACTTGGTAGGAGTTTCCGACTGTCTCGGCCGTTGGGCGTATTGTCGAATAAAATTATGCCGTCGGCTGAATACACAAATTTTGTCGTACACTCCCAACTGACCTGTCATTCATTGTAAAATAATGGCTCACATGTTTAGTCACAAAGTCAGTAATTAGCCAACGATTGCTGATGCGACCTGGCAACGAATTCTAACCCCGACGAGCACTATGGATAGGGTTAGGTTTATGTTGCCGTGTAGGTAATCGTAGGTAGAGCATTTTTCTGTCTAACCACCCGGTCGCTCTCGATCAAAAATCTAAACAGGAATTTGAAGCATCGTGTCCCGATGTATTCCGGTGTCATTTTATTCTACGCCTTAGACAACGACAACCTCAGAGCCATGTTACGAGGATATACGCCGAATGCGAACTCTGCAAGGAACTGGGATTGGAGAAGCTCTGCTAGCTACAATTGCAAGCTACGTCTTGGTTTTGTGCCAAGGGTTGCCATCCTGTGCGACCCACCTCACCCGGCTACGAATGCTATTCCTAACGAATAAAATGACTAGGGCTGGGGTTAGGTAGGTTTGGACAGGTAACCGTGTAATACGGTCTAGTTCCATGCTATAATAACCCAGCTCACTTGAATGATGAGGGTGTGCATATACATTTCTTTTCATTGCCAACGCACCACCGCCCTTTTACGTCCTTAAAACTGTCCGACCCCACTGCTACCGTTCCTGTACTTCACGCCTACCTATCGATTATGTTCGTTTAGGGGGCCGGGGGGTAGGAGGTGGTGGTTCCTGCAAGCAATTGTTGCTAGCACTTCACCCAGTCAGCGCACGTAACCGTGGTGACTTAGCAGGCAGGGCACCCGACCGGTTTCGTTCTATCTCAATGCAAATGTTTTCTGACTGTATGGATGACCACATTTCGTACTGTTTTGACGGTTCTAACCTAAGAGCCACGTCAAGTGTCCGGTGCATTATCCAGTACTTTTTATTGATCTTTCCTTAGCTCTTGCTTGCTCTGGCTGCAAATATGTCGGTCCTGAAGATTTTCAAAAGCTTCCGCCCTGTTTTTTTGGCTTAGAAGCCCTGAGCCGGAGCCCTTTTTTCGTCTGATCCCCCTCACCCTCGAATGTCCTCATGAGTTGAGCCAATAACTTCACTGTCGTTATTCGTTCGCCACAAAAAATGGGCACGACAGTTCGACCGTCGTATTCCGACGATGTCCACCGTATGATCCACAGAAGGGTGGTGCAGGGACGGTGACTTGCGCATGGATTAGTTTTAAGTGCAGCTACCGCACTCTCCCATCCTCCCCCACCTGAACCGGTTATCATGACAGAGTGGGAGAGGGTGCAGGTGGCTGGCGCGGCCTTAGGACATAGCCGCCCCTAGGCGCACCACCAAACCCCCCATGTTCGGCATTTCTTATGGGAGCGCATCCCAGAATAATAACGCCTGCCATGCCCTGATGTGGCTCCCGTATTGGTCCAACGCATCTTCCGCGTGGCCGGTTTAGGGGCACACTGCTTCTCTGTCGTTTTGCGTGGCTGAAGCGTTCGCTCTAGTGGCTCGTGGGCGCGGAATCGACTTGCTGTAGATTCTGCCGAACCTCAACCATGTGATTTTTGTTCGCCCTTCAGACGGTCTTGTCAAGAAGATGGATGAACTGGATCGAACGGCGAGCATGTTCGCGGGACTTGTTACACATTCTCGCTCTCTAGTACGTGCAATTTTCAACCTATCCAAAGTTCACCACGGTGAGTTTGACGCATTTTCCTCCCTTAGCTTCCCTAACGTCTAAAAAATTCAACCGAAATTCGGAAATGCCTTTTGGATTTCAACAAATTACCTAAGTAGGTTTTTAACATCAGTTATCGTGCAACCTAATCTAAGTCACGTCAGCATGTCGGCATTTGAATGAGCCTCTTTCCCGCACACTGAAAAAATGACTACTTCAGAAGTCTAGTTGGCGAGCATACGCGTGCTTTCGATAAATTCTCATCGGGCCAGTACATTTTTATATGGAAAACGGAGTACAAGCTAAGACATAAAACCAATAAGGTTCATCTCGTCCTACCAGTAAGTCGTGTTAAAAGGGGGAGGTGGTGGTGATAAGAGACAAATGGTTAAGCGGCAGTGAGGGTTTGGTGGTCGTTCACGAAAGGGAGGGGAAGAGGCGAACGGCCTGGACTGCATGTAATTAAGCCGTCGTTGGCCCTGCTAAGCGCGGAGCTTGTAGGAGGTTCTTTTGTGCGCACAAGACCGGTTTTCTCAACCGGATGGCGGTGGCTTCTGCTGTTGCTAGCAGCCGCTGACCCAGTGAAGTGGGATAGTTTAGTGGCACTTTATAAATCACACGGAAGACTTCGTTAGGGTCCACACGGTGCCCGGAATCCACCAGGTGTGCGAGAAAAGCGCTGTTTATGCTTTTACCTTCGCCTTTGTTTAGCCAGGCCGGGAGGTGTTCCTTTATTCTTTTGGCTAGGCGCCGACTCGTGCGACCAATATAACCTGCTCCACAGGAGCAAGTGAAGGAGTAGCTGCACATGGAGGTGGTCTGAGCCGGCAACCTATCCTTACCTTCCCCGTGTAAAACAGGTTTGGTTGAGAATAATATCCGAATTCTCGCCGCTGGGAAGGTTCGTGCGACGGCTTGGTCAAGGCGTCTTATCGAAAGCACGCGTATGCTCGCCAACTAGTCCTCTGAATCCTTTGATGGAAATTTTCGCAACTCTAGAGCAGTCAAAGATCCCGTGGTGTTAAAGGCACTCAATGGATACCTCTGTTTCAACACCAGACTTGTGGAGGCGACAGTACTGGCCAATTTTATTGGGGAATGTATTAAAAGAAACGAGTATCCGAACCACTACTGGAGAGTGCTGCGGCGCAATGGCACAGGTGTTACCACGGAAACTCTGAGGAGATACGCAGAGAACCAAATGGAAAGTACGCGTGTGAAGATCGAAGAATAAGAGCATCACGTGTGTCAACGCGCTATCGTGTTGGACACCCTGACAGAAGACGAGAGAACATAATTTAGCAGCTATATTCAGACCATAGGAAGAAAACTTGGAGACGCAAAGAGATTATCACTTCTTCAAAAGGTGCATGAAATTTAACCACAATGAAAGGTTTCCCAAAGATCCAGATCGGTACGTACACAACTATTCTTCTATGACATGGGATAAAACATCTCTCGAAGCATTATCCTTGGGTTCTAAATTCTGCATGTCTGGTGAGGAAGTTAATCAGTTAGAGTTGGAAACCCAATTTGAGAATCTCTACAACCAAACTTACGACATAAAGCCCATCTCCGCAGATACTGTTCAACACTTTTAATCAACACTGGTGAATTTTAGTTATCAATTCCTGAAACAGAATCGAACCAGACGAGGATTACTAACAAAAGAGCACGTAGAGAAGTTAAAATAGCTTCGAGCGAACAAGAAATCTTGATAACTAGACCGTAAAAGGAACAGGCGTAGTTCTAATAAACAGATCCGAAAACGTAACGAAGATGCAGTCCATATTGTCAGACCAGACAAAATTCAAGAAGGGGGAGAAAGAAAAGGATAGCACGGATGAAGTAGAGGAACAGCTTGCCGACTGTTTAAAAAAGACTTCGCGCAGAGGGTGTCATAAATAACCGTGACCTCGAACGCCTCCGACCAGTAGGCACACACATCCCTCGGTTGTATGGTCTACCGAAGATCCACAAGGATGGCCTGCCAGTCCGTCCAATTTTAGACATGCGAAATTCGCCGTATCATGCAATAGCAAAATGGTTGGCGGAGAAACTCAAGCCCATACAGCGTCAGCTGGCGCCACGTAGTTATCGGGATACATTCAAATTTATTGACGACGTCAAAGACATAAACCTAAACGGCATAGTGTTGCTCTCTTTAGACGTCTCATCGCTTTTTACAAACGTGCCGGTCACTGAGACATTTGATTACATCTACGAATTCATATTGACAAATCAGCAAGAAATAGGAATACCGACGAATGCACTAAAGGAACTATTACTTAGATGCACATTAAACGTGCAGTTCCTTTTTGACAACCAACTATACAGACAAATAGATGGTGTAGCTATGGGCTCACCCCTTGGACCTCTCTTAGCCGATGTCTTCATGGGCAAACTGGAGAAATCCCAGTTAAGCGATCAGATCAATAAACTAAACACTACGGTCGCTACGTTGACGACATCTTTGCGATTGCCAATGCAGAACCAATGTAGATGCACTCTTAGATGCGGTTAATCAAGCACATCCGTCCATCAAGTTCACGTTGTAGGTAGAAACGGAGGATCGCTTCCTTTCTTAGACGATCTCCTAAGCCGAAAACCTGACGGTGGTGTCCTAAGGAGCGTTCATCGAAAGAAAACCTGGTCTGGGCAATATACCAATTTCAGCAGTTTCGTACCCATCCAACAGAAACGCAATCTAGTCCGTTGTTTGGCGCAAAGGGCTAGAAAAATTTGTTCGGCAGACTGTATCGAAGATGAACCCCAAAAATTCCAGAACTTACTTCGCGAAAATGGCTATCCGGATAGATTAATTACAAAGAATATGGTCGCATAGACCAGAAAAACCCACCACACTTACTGCGGAAAATAAAACCCTATTTCTCAAAGTCCCTCTCCAAGGGGATGCGGCAAGTGAACTCCTGAAAAGACGCCTTGACCAAGCCATCGCAGGAACCTTCCCAGCGGTGAGAATTTGGATATTATTCTCAACAAACCCTGATTTACACGGGGAAGGTAATGATAGGTTGCCGGCTCAGACCACCTCCATGTGCATCTCCTCATTCACTTGCTCCTGTGGAGCAGGTTATATTGGTCGCACGAGTCGGCGCCTAGCCAAAAGAATAAAGGAACACCTCCCGGCATGGCTGAGAAAAGGCGAAGTTAAAAGCATAAACAGCGCTATTCTCGCACACCTGGTGGATTCCGGGCACCGTGTGGACCCTAACGAAGCCTTCCGTGTGATTTATAAAGTGCCACCAAACTATCCCACTTCACTGGGTCAGCGGCTGCTAGCAACAGCAGAAGCCACCGCCATCCGGTTGAGAAAACCGGTCTTGTGCGCACAAAAGAACCTCCTACAAGCTCCGCGCTTAGCAGGGCCAACGACGGCTTAATTACATGCAGTCCAGGCCGTTCTCTCTTCTCCCCTCCCCTCCCTTTCGTGAACGACCACCAAACCCTCACTGCCGCTTAACCATTTGGCTCTTATCGCCACCCCTCCCCTTTTAACACGACTCACTGGTATGACGAGATGAAACTTATTGATTTTATGTCTTAGCTTGTACTCCGTTTCCCATATAAATGTACTGGCCCGATGAGAATTTATCGAAAGCACGCGTATGCTCGCCAACTAGTCTTCTGAATCCTTTGATGGGAATTTTCGCAATTCTACTTCAGAAGTATGTATTTTTCTCATTGATTTGAAGTGCCCGTATAAATTCAAATATATTTTACAAAAAAACATGCACAAAGATATTCCTTCTTGTATTCCTTTGGTTGCAGTTCACGTCTTCTTCTAATTTTATACTCGAAGATAGGGTATTTTTCGTTTTTCAAATAGTTTCTAACTATGAGTTTTTGAAGTCCGTGAAATTTTCATCCATTATACAGAGTATCCGCTAGTTTATAAATGTCGCGCATTAATTATACAACATGATCCTCATTTACTGCAACATTTCATGAGGACTATGTGCTCTCTTCCTTATATGGTAAAAAATATTATATTTTCCTTTGACAGACTGTATACAGCATGTAGTTTGAAATCTTTGAATTAAAGTGCTACGGTCGGTAGGGTTCAAAGTTATTGGAGTATTTAGAAAGTTTTTTTTTAATCTGAAAGATGGCCTTTCTTTAGGTAAAAAATGTAAAAAGGTGTCATCTGCTTCCAACTTGGTACACGCAAGAATATTTGTATACATTTTTTTCCATAAAATATATTTGCATTTATAAGGGCAGTGAAAAGAATTGAGAAAGTGCATACTACCTGAGTAGCCATTTTTACAGCGAATTCTTTTCAAAAGTGGTCAGAAAGGAGCTCATTCAGAAGCCGATATACTGGCTTGCCTAAATCATCTTGAGATTACACTGGTAGGATATTCAATATTACAATCTTTTTTCAGTAATATGTTCTAAACCAAAAGTGTTTCCGAATTTATTTTAACATATCGTAAGATTAGAAATTCACTGTGTATGTAGCACATTCCAGCCATGGACTATCCTTCACTTTTCCGCCTATGGGCCCGAGGAACGTTACAACGGGGAACGTTTCATTGAAGGCCTGTTCACTCTGACCTGCGTACGCCTCCTTCTGGTAACCTTCTTGTCCCCCACGCAGATTTTGGGCAAATTCTGTCGGAGATTGGTGTCAAGGAGCCCCAGATGCGCGCAGGCCTGGCCTTTACCCAGTTCGCGGATGCCCATCGCGACATGGAGAAATTCGCTATTGAAACGCTTAAGAAACTCAGACCGGTGAGCTGCTGCCCCCTCCCGCCATGTATGCACCCCATCTAAAACTACTCAGTTTCGCGCAATCCTTTCAGATAACCAACAACAGGTGACGTACAAATTAAAGCCAAAATGCATCCCCCGCCGCGAACGACGACGTTCACCGTGCGTGTCACAGAGCGAGCGCAAGGCCGGTCACTTACGCGTGAAGTAGTTTATGATTGAGATAGACTTGCGCAGCATCTACCACACTTCATCCTTTCTCACTTTCCTTGCTCCAATGGCAGAACAATGTCTAGACCACTAGAGTTTAACTCTGGCGCAGTGGCTGACAAAGCTAAATAGCCCACCTACACGTGCACACACACACGACAGTTCGACCGTCGATTACGACGAGGTCCACCGTATGCTCCACGGAAGGGTGGTACAGTGACGGTGACTTGCGCGTGATTTAGTTTAAAGTGATAATAGATTTGCGTTGCATCTACCGCACTCTCTCCTCCTCCCCCAAGAGAACCCGGTGTCAAGACAGATTTAAGAAAACCGGAGTTGGGAGAGGACGTAGGTGGCTGGCGCGGCCGGAGCCTCCCCTGGGCGCACCACCACACCTGGCTCGGATCCCGCGGAGTGGGAGTGCCATAAAGGCCGCATTAAGAAGGAGCCATTGCAGCCTGACTCTCAGTCCGCCAGTCAGCCACTACACACAAAACACTGAGTGGGCTGACCACGTGGTTCGAGTTATCCCGTCAGTTGGCAACCTCCAGGCCATGGCTTTTAGCGCACCGTGATAGTTTCAAGCGTGTTAGATTGTTTATAGTCAGGAAAATGCGCTGAGCTGTTGACCTCACTCTCTCCCCCACCCCCACAATCAGACCACCATCCGAGCCGGTCAGTTGTCTTATGTGGGAGTGGGTGCATTGGCTGACTGGTCGGCGTACCCGTCTTCGCGCGCCACAGGACGACCTGGGCCCATAACGCACACACCAGGATTCATTTACTCATGGGATACGGAGGAGCCATCGCCGTCTGACTCCCAGTCTACTGGTCAGCCCCTCGACACACACAGCAAATACACTGGGCCGACGGCGTGGTCTGGTGTAAGCGTCAGATTGGCAGCCTTCCATGCCACGGTTTCTATGAAACTGTGATATTTTCAGGTACGGGATGATGATGAGGGTTTTGTCTATGTATTGGTGTAGGTAATGTACGGTGATGTGGCTTAGCCTCCGGTGGTTTACCACAGGTTGTCGTGGAGGCGCATGGGTCCTAATAGGCCCATGCGGTGTGTAATTGTGTGGGAGCCGTGAGGGCAGTGAAGGCGGGCGCGCTGACTGTATGTCGGAGCCCCAGGCACTGGTTCACCAGCCTCAGTGTGATGGATTTGCAGGTGACCGACCAGGCCGATGCGTGAGTTGAAGTTGCGGGCGCAGTGTGGACAGTAGAAAACGGTAGAGGCTGGGGCGATGTCATTCATGGTAGTAGGGGTAGCAGTGGCGGTAAAAATGGCAGGAGTGGAGGGTGTGCATGATGAATCGGTGTTCTCGGCGTTGCGGTGAATTCCGCTGTCATGGATGCGCATGAGACCGAATAGGCCCATGCGATGGGTGAATGCACGAGGACAGTGAGGGCCGTGGAGGCGGCGATCTCTGCTGTGTGATGGTGCTCCAGGCACTGGTTCACCAGTCTCTGTACGATGGATTCATAAGTGACCGACCAGGCCGATGCGTGAGGTGAATGTGCGGTCGCATTGAGGACAGTTGAGCAGAGAGTCCCCATCGCTGATGGTGGCGGTGGTAGTGAAGGCGAAGGCGGTGGTGGGGGTAATAGGCGATGAGTATTGGGATGTGGTCTCTATGACGGTGGAAGTAATGGAATTGATGCCAGGAGTGAGGGTGGGGGACTCTAAAAGAGGGTTGGCAGAATTTGACGTAGAAATTTGAATTGTTGGATTGTTGGTGCATTGCGCCCGAAGATGTCAAACCAGGCCGATTCGCACGCGGATGATGCGTTGACAGCGCGGGCATGTTGGCAGGGCCTAGGCATCGACGATGTTGGTCCGGGGTGCTGGTGACTTTCATGCCGCTCTTTTGGCCTTGGCGGCGGCGATCCGTTTGGCCTCATAGATTGCTGAACCAGTCTTCACGGATCTTCTCCATGCCAGTCTATCCTGGGCAAGGTCCTCCCAGGTCACTGAGTTGATTTGCAGTTGCTTCAGCGATTTCTTCAAAGTGTCCTTGTAGCGTCGTTTTTGACCTCCTTGTCGGCGAGCACCCGTGGCGACATCGCTGTAGTAAAGTCGTTTGGGTAGTCGCTCGTCGTCCATTCTTTCCAGGTGGCCGCTCCATCGCAGTTGCACTTGCCTCAGCATGGCGTGGATGCTGAGGATTCCGCTCCGCTCCGGGACTACCGTGTCCGGGATCCTGTCTTGCCGTCTCAGCTTCAGTATTCTGCGGAGGCAGCTGAGATGAAAGTGATTCAGCTTCCTGGCTTGGTTCGAGTAGACGGTCCAGGTCTCCGCTCCGTAAAGGAGTGTCGTCAAGACGACGGCCTTGTACATCTTCAGTTTGGTGTTCAGGTGAATACCATGGCGATTCCACACGGAGGCCTGCAGCCGGCCGAAGGCCTAACTAGCTTTGGAGATCCGTTGGGCAACCTCGTCATCGATTCTCGTTTTGCGTCACAGCGTGCTTCCTAGATAAGCGAAGGTTTCCACGTTTTTGAGTTGAGCACCGTTGACATTGATTCCTGGAGCATTGTTTTCCGTGATCGGCCCAGCGCTTCAGAATTTGGGATTTTTCTGTCAGCAATGTTGTGCCGTCAGAGCTGAGCAGTGGTGCGGTCCCCTTGATACACGGGCTGTAGATGGCCTTGATGGCATTGAAAAAGTTTTTCAGTTCATTGCGGTCTGCATACCTCTGGATTTCCTCAGCCTTTCGGATCATCCAGGCGTCCTGCATCTTCGGAGCCGTTGTTGTACATGGCGGCGGCATCTGAATAAGGCTGCTTTGGTGGCGTCAGTCCGAAGGTCCATGTAGGCTTTGTGTAGTTCATTCTTCTCCGCGAGTAAGTTACTGCTGTCGGCGTCATTGTCGTCAAACCAGTCCTGGTGTTGACGGCGTGCGCATCCGAGGACTTTGCGGGCAGTGGACTAGATGACATTTCGCAGTTGGCACCATCGTGTTTCCACGGTGCCATTATTATCTGGAGCATGCAGGTTCTCCAGTTTCTGGGTAACTTTGTTGCTGAAATCAAAACAGTAAGCAGGCAAAGTTAACAAAAGAGTATTTAACTTACCTGGCGGCCGCTTACCTTGGGGCCTTCGTCGGGGTTGCAGTCGGAGCCTCATCTGGGAGATGACGAGTCGGTGATCGGCATCGCGGATCGCCTTGGTTACCAGCATGTCCTGTTGATCTCGCCTCCGGACGAGAACATAATCCAGCAGCTGCCAGCGCCGCGACCGAGGGTGCATCCACGTGGCCTTCTCCCGCGTCGGAAGGCGGAAGAAGGTGTTTTTCAGCCGGAGACGGTGTTCCGCACACGTTTGCAGAAGAAGGAGGCCGTTATCGTTACAGCTACCGAGACCGTGGGGACCCAGCACTCCCTGCCAGGCGGCGTGGTCCATCCCGAGGCTGGCGTTGAAGTCATCAACGACAACTTAACTTGTCAACCTTCGGCACAGTCGCCAGCAGGGCATTCAGGTCCTCGTAGAATTTGTCCTTCGCTGCATCAGAGCTCGCCATTGGGGGAGCGAAGGCGCCGATGATGGTGGCGAATTTGTCTCCCCGAAGAGGCAGACGGAGGCTCATCAGGCGATCATTGATACCCTGTGGCAGACAAAGCAGACGTCCCACGATGTCGTTTCGAATGGCAAATGCAACATCAGCGTCGCGTTGCTCTGTTTTTGGCCGGCCGCTTCAGAAGAAGGTGTAGCCGGCACCCACCTCCTCCAACTGACCCTGCTTAGAGAATCGAGTCTCGCCGAGAGCAGCAATGTCCACCTTGTAGCGCGCCAATTTCCGACCGACTAGCGCCGTCCTCCGTTCCGGCCGGTTGCTCCTAGGATTGTCAAAAAGGGAACGAACATTCCAGGTTGCTAGTGTAAGTGGACTCACCCGAGCAGCCTGGAGGGTATGGCGCGGGGGATTGAGACGGTGGGTATTGTTGTTTGTTTGAGTTGTACGACCGCGTATTTTGCGATCTGTGAACCCTTGCCGGCTACAGAAGGCGTGATAACCAGCATTTTTTAGGGCACCTTTTCTAGCCCCTTCCTCCGCGAGGAGGCAAGCCGTGCTGTCCCTAAATAGGGCTGCTTGGACATCCCAGACGGCTGCCGAACTCCACTATGTTTCACGGTTTTGTTTTAGTGGGAGAGTGACCCGAGTTGGCCTGGGCCGCCTACGGGGTTGCTGTCGCCCCCACCGTTGGAAACACATGGCGCTCTGCGTGTACCAGGGTACTGCAAGGGCAGCTCGAACATCATTGCGCGGGAGCGCCATGTAGGAGGAGCCATTGCAGTCTGACTCTCGCAGTCCTTAGGAAAACCGAGTTATTCCGTCAGTCAGCAAGCATCGAAGCCACCTTTTTTAACGTGTCGTGATAGGTTCAAGCGCCTCCCATGTCTTATAGTGAGGAATGTTTTGATTTGTCGTGGGGTTGGACCCTTCAGTGTCTCTCCTCCCTCTCTCATGCACTACTTCGTCCATCTGGCTACTAATACTCGGATTGGGTGCAGTGGCCACGTGCAGTGTGACGACCTACGACACAGCCCGATTAACGCGTTCCGTGAGCCAGGCTGATCCACTTTTTCCTGCACTGTAGTACGTTGTTGGGGCCACGCCTACACACGGGTCTTGTACATGCTTTGGAACAGAAGGCCGGCGTGTGGCTTAAGACGCAGGACAGACTGATAAATGCTCAACTCGCTTGTACGCGACAAACCCGTCTCGTACTTTTGATATGGCTTATCAGATACATACAGTAGATTCCCTCTCTCATGAAATGCTGACCGAACTTCTTAAATGTGTTTCCTTTCCGAACAAATTACTTAGGTATGGTTATCAAATTGATTATCGTGCAACCTAATGTCAAGATAGGATGTCGTCTTTTGGGCGAACTTCTTTCTGATCGCCTGCAAAAGCCTGCTATGTAAAAAATGACTGCTTAAGCAGTATGTATTTTTCTCATAAAAAAGGATATCTGTCAGTTTTAAAACGTTGTTAAATTCAAAAGACAATTTGGCGAGCATACGTTAGCTTTCGATAAATTCTCATCAGGCCTTTACATTTATATCACTGTGTAACTAAGTCAAATATGCGGGTAAGTAGAACACATTGTACGGTTGGTAGGGTGGGGGAGGGGATGGAGGGGGAAAGAGCCAAAATTGCGGTCCGTTTTCTGATCATGGTCAGGGAAATGGTGGCCGCCAGGACAGGTAATTAGATGCGGGCGGTTAAATTGGTGGCTTTCGGCTACGGTAATTTTGGTGCCTGTATAAAGTTATTTTGAGGACACAGGACCGGTTTACGTAGCCTGATTACAGCCGTAGCCTGATTGCCGTAGCCAACAGACGCTGTCCAAGGAATTTTGAAGAGGTTGAGGGGACCTTGTAAATTACCCGGAAGGCCTCTTTGGCATTTACACGATGGCCCGTGTCTACCACATGCGCAAGGATAGAGCTGTTTATGTTCTTTATCTGCCCCTTTCCTAACCATGCTGGAAGGTGTTCTCGTACTCTTTTGGACAAACGCCGGCTCGTGCGACCAATATATTCTGCCCCCAGGAGCAGGTGAAAGAATAAAGGCACATTGAGGTGGTCTGGGCTGGTAGTTTGTCCTTGCCCCCTCCTACTCGCTGTATTTATTTGTTTCCCTAGGAGTTC
Source organism: Schistocephalus solidus (assembly GCA_017591395.1). Classification (NCBI taxonomy): domain Eukaryota; kingdom Metazoa; phylum Platyhelminthes; class Cestoda; order Diphyllobothriidea; family Diphyllobothriidae; genus Schistocephalus; species Schistocephalus solidus. The sequence continues at coordinate 54,307 of WEDG01004042.1, read as the reverse complement.
TGGAATATTCCAGCATATGACGTTCCAAGTTGTAACGGGCGTTTTATAAACTTCTGACCCGTGGCGTGGCTGCTGTTGATTGACCGGTTTCTGCGTGAGAAGTCCTCGGACCAATTATCGATCATTCGATCTGGTTCATCAGTACTATGCGAGTTGCTGGCCGATGTAGGCGTGGAAATTGAAAAATTGGAGGATGTAGAACAGCGACGCTGTATTTGGATGAGACAATATAAAGAAACTGTGGGACAGGAAGCGAACAGCCTAAAAGGGTGACATTCACAGGAAATGCATTACCCATCGAAAAGAAACCTGTTCGTTCCCAGACTTCCGTCATACAAGTATCACCTCTAATAGGTATTTTTCTGCACAGTACGCTGTCATTTGAATGAAAAGGGCACATAATCAAGGGTGATGGCGTCCTATTCGTGTTTAATCTCTGAAAGAATCCAACCGGAAGGATACGATGGCTAGGGCTGTGAGAAACCTTTTTGATTATCTTCTGCCAACTGTGCTCTCTATATTTTTCTTCGACCCCGTTTTTCCATTCCACGTTCTTGCACCCATAGCTACCATATCTTAAATAGGTGTTAACGACTGTTGTCAAGCCCGTAATATAGTTTTTGTCTTTCTTGTTGGGACCCCCAAATGGACCAAAAGTTCTCCGCCGTTTCACCCTCCGAATCTCCTTATTTTGTTCCCTTACATGCTAGGAGCCATCGAGTTCTGCACCCTTCCAAGGAGCCACACCTTTAGTTACTAGTTTCTATTCCCCGACAGTTCGAATTTTCTCCTGCCAACCGCTGTGCGGAACTAGTTCATTGTTTTGACACCAAGTGCTTACGGAATGACTTTTTTAGATGGTAGCTGACCTCAACACCTTTCTCACGAAGGCTATTCCGGACACCAAACTGACTGTCAAGCGGTACCTGGATGTAAAATTTGAGTATTTGGTGAGTGCTTTGATGCTTTTTTTCACATGTTTATTTTTATCACACAAAACTGGACGTGCGTGCTTGGTACAACCTAATAAATGTGATTAGACTGTCTGCTTGTGTAGTTACTAGAGCTTGCATGCAACCCGTATAACTTGACACATTCGGGATCAATAATAATTAGCTCTGTACCTTCGGTACTTCTGATTTGGCTATCATTCCATAGGTACTTACGGTACCGTCAAGCATATTCGAAGTCGTCCACTCGTGGCAGCTTCGTTAATCGACGACAGTCCGACTGTCGATTTTGACTAGGCCCAGCATTTGGCCTCTGCTATGGGAGCACAACCCGAATAACGCCTGCCGTGTTGATCCAGCGCACGTACCACACAGCCCGTTCGTTAATCACTGCCACGATCAAAGGCAGTGATACAAGCACCCGTAGCCATGTGTGCATTTCCCTCCACCGAGGACCTTCGTGCCTAGCTGTGGGCTCCGGTCTAACATTTCTGCATCTGTCCTGCAGAGGCGTATATTCGAACAGGGTTAAATAGTTAAGACCAGAAACATTTTCACCACCCGATACGGCTGGCGAAATACCCGCCAACGAACTTCTACTCAGTTGTCAGCAGAAGGCGTTTGACATTCGTTGATGAACGTTAACCTATCGCTTACAGGACTCACTCGTCCCGTTCTGTCTTTGGGCTGGCTCTCGAGCCCCGCCAGCAGCCGCACAGCAGCTTGTATTATAGGCAGATAAACATTGCCGAGAAAGAAAAGGGAGACTGGCATAACGGTTTCTGGTTCATTAGCCGTCATCAGTCAGTCATACCCAACCGCAGCTGGTGTCCCACAAGAGGCTCGAACCTGCGACCTATTGATCAGAAGTCCAATGCTCTAATCATTCAGTCACGGCCTCGTTTTTTTTCCGGTATATATCAGGAATGTTGATATTCGTTGACCAACGCTCACCAAACCCCACCCGGGGTTTGAACCCGAGACCTGTCGATTAGAAAGTGTTTTGATGTCATGGTTCAGTTCCTCACTTGAGACGTGGCGGTCCATCATCTGAATGCGTGGTGTTATATCAAAACACTGCTTGTTACCCACACCTCGACTTACTATAAGCTAGATAATTATGCGATTCTGATTCTTGCCGGCTGTAAAACACATTTCCAAGATGATTACAGGTAGGCGTGGATCCGGTTGCTAACCTAGTATAATTTCCTCGTCTACCTGTGTTACAGCACTCCCGATCCCGTTCCGCACTCAAATTCACCAACCCGTCCACACTGTTACTGACCATTGCGCACAGCATCAGGCGGTTAGAGATGCAGATCGGACACAGTCACGTCCAAGTTGAATCACACTTTAATTATTACAATACTACTTCCTATATTTCAGTACCATTTTATAGCATTTTTTATTATCTCAAACTCATCGCATATACCTCACTCACGAAAATATTGTCAACAACAATAGCATGTCCTCATGCTACTCGTAATATGTGAGTACACATTTGTGTTTACTCTCTTCGATTAGCCAACAGCTGCTTATTTTCCGCATGCTATTATGTAAACCAACTTTTTTACATTTCATGATGTATCAGAGCCTTTTTAGCCATACTGTAACCAAGAGGGAGTTCAAAGGCGTTTGCCCATCTTTCCCTTAATAAACTGAACTGAACTGAACCATCTCAGAGCTGAAAATGTCTTTACTTGCCATCCCACGGAATGGACACGCTTTCTTGGTCACCTCGTACTACTGAAATGCGCATTACTACTGCATCTCTTTATCTCCCCCAAAACAAATACTTTATAGCCAACATGCAATGAGCGTCCTAACATATGGCAATGGGGATCGTCAGTTCAACATAGTACCTTCCAATGTACTCCTCTATCTTGTAGAAATTAATCTGTTCAAGACCTACCAAATGCAACAGCCGTACGATTGGAATGCGGGCCGTAAATTATTCAAAAAAATTTCAAATCTTTCACCAAAAATAAATAAATGGTTTCATTCACTAAGGGAATAAGATAAGTTAACAGGTTATGCAGGAATCAAAAAGTTAAAAATGGAAATCTAGTGGGGAGACAGTTTCAATCTCAGCTTCTGTATTTCAGTCTCTTCACACGTAATTTAGCGTGCTAGAAATGGCAAAACAGAGCGCTGAGATGCTGATGTATGGAGAGCTATATGACGAAAGCCTCTGTGCATCGGACGGGAAGACTTGGCAATCAGCTCAGAGCGGAGGGGATGGGTAACATCATCAAGAATTCGCCCAGCAAATTGTTTGACTGTTGTGAAGTGCCGTTTTGCTATCAAATTCACTAAAACCATATAAAAAACACCGGCAGCAGAAGAGAACTTTCGGAGGACACGTTTAAAAATAAACAAATCATTTCTAAGTGAAGCTGAAAAAATCACGGGAGAACAATATAGGATGAGGCGAAGAATACACGCCTCTATAAATCGTCAAAATAAGGACTTGATGTGTGTGATAGAAAATTAAACTGCTGCTATAATGTAGAAGTTTCCGAAGTTTTGTAAAACGAATATTAATATGTTAGGAGAATGAAATATGGGCTATTGGAGTATAGCAAAGTTACAAGAAAGATGATACCTTGTTGGGAAGAATGGCTGAGTATTCAGAACAAGGGGAGTGTCGCAGGTGTAAATAAACATTGAACAGATTTCTCGTGGTTGAGTTGAAGACCATTATCTGACGACCAAGCTGAGACATTGTCCAGGCCATTCTTCAGAGACTGGAGATGTGTGTGATTTTTAAGAGGATGACCAACAACCATATCCTCGCCATATTTGATGCACAGACAGTCGTTTGGTGATCTCAACTCGTCATTTTGTAGGGAGAAGAGGGAAGGGGATATGATCGCATCTCGAAGAACACCGCAGTTGTTTAAAAGGACAGTAGATTTCCACTTGCCGGGATGAGCCGAGAGAGCCACACGTGGATGTTTTATTAAGGGGAAATGGCGCGGGATGGTGTTGAGGGCAGACGTGTAATTAAGAAATGCGCATGCGTACGCACGGCAGTCCTTATCTAAATCTCGTAGAGCCGAATGTATCACAAGGTCAGCGGCGTCTAGGGTACTACGCCGGGCCTTATATGCAAATTGTAATGGGTCGGAGAAATTGGAGAACAATTGCTTAATTGTATGGAGGGCGACTCGCTCAGCAAACTTCAGTAAAGCGGAAGAGCAGGCAATTGAACGGAAAGACGTAGGACCCAAATTAGCGGACTTTTTATGGATAGGGGTGATTAGTACTGAACGCCAAACTGCAAGAATCCTTGACTCCACGAGTGACATGTGTATAAGGTGTGTCAAAATAGGGCAATCTGAGAGCAGCAATATGTTAAAATAAATGGTGAGACATCATCCGGCACAGCAGCAGTTGAACCACGGACCTTTTTCAGGTGTTTCTCCGCTGTTGCCACTGACACAGGAGAAAAATCACTTGGTAGAAGTGAAAGGTTTTTTGAGGGCGGATTGGAGTCAGTAGAAGTAGGGATAACATATTCGTTTAGAAAGTCTAAATCAGCATCAATATATGCCAGTTTACCACATTGGCCAATGTGACGCTTACGATTCCTCCAGAATTCAGCAGAGGAAATTTAAAACGAAGGTGTGGATGGAGAGGCAAAAAGCTGGCTAACAAACAAATCGTTTAGTCTGGAAATCTTACCTTTTATTAAAACGTTAACGTACTTTAGACTACCACGGAGGCCTAGCTTGTAGAGTAGTTCTTATTTATGTCTTAACAATTTTAGATAGGGAGAAGAAATTATGTCAGGTTGGACCATAGCGGTATCAAGAGGACAACAAATATTAAAAATTTCTTTTAAAAATATTTTAAGAACGTTGGAGCACGAATCGATATTGGATTTACTGAGGAAGACGGGGATAGCGTATGATACACAAGTCTGTAGAAGGCAAATGTTTTCCGGGGACATGTCGCGAACCTTAATTTTCCTTTCGGGTTTGAGTAGCAGCGCACGCGTAGAAGCGGAATAAATTTTTGGAAGGCCTAATAATGCAGAATGATCGGAACCGGACAATGGAGCTCTGTTCTTAACCAAGAAAGACTTGTGGTGGTTGGTCAAAACGTGATCAAGAGGAGCATCAATGCGAGTATTGAAGGAAACAGGGTCATCAAATCCTAACAGCGTAAACGGACGTAGATTTACACGATTAAAGTCGCCACATAAGGGAATAAGATGCTCGCAGGACAATAAAAGCAAGTTATTGTGTAAGAAAAAAACGGGTAAGTGCACTTTCACAGGTATAGGGGGAATATAAATAGTAACAAATATAATGCCTTTAAATGTATTTGGCAATCGGGGCTTACATATGACAGCGATAACGTCTATAAAATCATCAGAGTACGAAAATAAGGACTTGCAGTTAATACACCAATTCGCGTTGACCAAATAGCCACCCCACCGCCTCTGCTGGAGAATGAAGATTTTCGATCTGCTCGAAAGCAACAGAATGATGGGGGATAATTAATTGTACATCAATGTCACTAGTTAACCATGTATCTTGAAGACAAATCACTTCAGTCTTACTGTGTTATATTTTCAACAAAAGTTGCTACTTATCATGAATTTTGTTAAATATCGAACGAAAATTTGTCGACAGGAAGCCTGGAATTGACAGTCTGTCTTTCGGTTGACGCTGCAAGGCGATTTACCAATCACAGTGGCGTTTTTCCCTCTGCGAATGTCTTTGTTGAAAAAAGCAGTGATGAAATGAGTACGGGAGGATCACAAATCCGACATATTGGACGAAAAGTGCAACAGGTGGCATCGTGTAAATTATTCAGTTTATTTTTCAGCTTAAGTGCATTCAAACAGGTGCTAGCGTACTGTAGCGATGACCTCATAACCTTAGTTCAGACAAACAAGGCAGCGAAAAAAGATCAGAATCTTAAAGAAAGAGGAGTATACAGTTACAGAAAATTTCCTCGTGAATGGAGAGGAAAGAAAAATGGCAGCTTGAATTCAAAAGCCCGCCTAATGAATTTCGGTTTTAATGGCTGCTTTTCCTGCTCATGCGTCTTCACCCTCCTTGCTGTAAGGCTGCTGTCAATGAGCAAGGACGGGAAAGCCGAGGCTATTTCTCCCCAGCCAAACAGCTTTTTTCTGTTTGTCCATAGTCTGTGTTCAATTGCGCTTGGCAGTTTATTGTGTCTCGTGACTCTCTCCCTCCCCCCCCCCACCGTCGCCAGTCCTACTGCCTGAAGGTGAAGGAGATGGACGACGAGGAGTACACCTTCAACGCCCTGCAGGAACCGCTCTATCGCGTGGAGACGGGCAACTACGAGTATCGTCTGGTACTACGCTGTCGCCAGGACGCTCGTGTGCGTTTTGCCAAACTCCGCAATGATGTCCTCGTCAAGTTAGAATTGTTGGACAATAAACACGGTATATTTTTGCTCTTCTTCCTCCTGTTTCTTTCTTCACTGTTTCCTTGATGTTATGCCCCCAGGGAGAAGGTTAAGGCCGTTCCAGCGCTAACACGTGTCAAACATTGGCTTACCCGTGGGTCTCTTCTCTTGCCTTGTTTGCGCCTGCTTCGGTGCTCGCGCGCGCACGCGTGTGAGACGCGTGCACCGGGCGTCCAGGATAGTAAACGAAACTCTGGTTGGCTGTCTGTTGGGGTCGGTAGCTTCGCACGGACTTCTGGTCCGGCAGCTGGTGTACCACACGCAGCGTAATCCGGTCAAGTCATGAGGTCGGCTTTTAAATGCACGTCAATCCGATAATCATGGACAGGCCTCTTCCATTGCTTTCCAATACCCTTATAAATCCAAACGTATTTCATGGAAAAAATTAGAAAAGCGTCCTTTCGTTTACTTGCTTTTTAGCAAACATGGTTTTTTTTAAAGAAATGGTACCTTCCACTGTTTTTTATTCTCGAATAATTTTGAGCTCAGTCAACCGTTGCACTGGCGTTTAGAGTTTCCCAACTGAAATCTGACAACTTGCAATTGAAAGGAAATCATGCATGCCCCCATGCTGTTAAAATGATGCGTACCTATCTCATGAAATTGTACAATGGATATAGACCACGTTGTACGCTTCGGGTATTGCATCAACAAACATATAGATACGATGCTATTTGAACTGTCTTCACAAATCCAATAATTACAAATTTCTTTCAAAGCCGATAAATATCCTTTTTTTCGAAAATGCAATTAGAAAAACACATACTTTTCTGTCGAATGAGAGCGAAAATGACTTTTTGGTGCATGCGTTTTGTAAAATATGCAAAGAATTCATACTACCTACAAGGAGTTTTTTAGGCGAGTAATATTTGGAAGGCGACCAGAAAAACGGCCGGCATCCTGGCCAGACTAAAATATCTCGAGTATATTCCGCCTATGTTGTAATCCATTGTAACCGAGCCGCATTTCTGAATTTAAATTGATGCTTCCTGAAGTACATCCTCTACTGCACATTGCCCACTCATTTGCTTTTATCAGCAATCCTTATCGGTAGCACTTATCGATCGAGTGTCGCAAGTGGTCGACCATGCCGATTTATTATGTGAACGTGCGGTGGCAGTGAAAACAGAATGCAACTGTGGCTGCACTCACCTGGGATCCCAGCTGTGCCTTTGATTTGGTGTGAAAACCGGGCCCTTTGTGCACAGACCTCTCGTGTGTGACACGCGTAGACCGGTTGTTCGTCTTTGTCAGGCACTGCGCCCGATCCCGCAGCCAGTTTTCTTGCTTTTGTCTTGTCATGGAATCCTGATGAGTGAGGGAGTGCACCAGCTGCTGCCCAAAGTTTCCTATCATGGTGAACATAGCCGTTCGCGACAACCTAACTGTCGGTATTGTCGACGTAAGTGGTGGCGGCATACAGTAGCTGTCCTAACTCATGCAATCTGATGGATTTCATCAGTTATGGCCCGTTACGCAAAATCAGCGCACGCTGCGTCCACCAAAGTTTTACATCAATAAAGAACCGAAACAAGGCTTGTTGTGGTTTACAAATTTATATTGCATTGTCTAGAAATACTAATTGTTTTAGAAAAGGTACGGATTACGAAAATGCGCAAAATAGACCTAGTTGAGTAAACTGAAGTTGTAAATGTATAGGAAGCCTCTCCATGCAATTAAGCGAGTGAATAAAGCAGAAAAAGCCGAATTACTTTTGAAAATAGTGTTTTTCAGAGTTTTGCACATACATATTCCTCTAGATTAAGCGCATACTAAAGTATGGTCGTCATCAAGCAGCCCAACACCGTTTGACCAAGGCAAGCAGATTTTCGCTTGATTGCGCCGATGGGGACGTCACAGGAATATAATATTTTATAAGCTCACATGTTCACAGGCAGGTCACTGACTAATACATTTAAATAGAATCGTCAGGTGCAATTGTAAACGTACCATTTTACGCATATAAATATAACTATTCTATTGTTAAATTTTTCCACAGCTATTTCGGGTTTTTTATTACGATGAGTTTCAGATAGTATTTGAAAATAGGGTGAATTCTTTACGATTTTCAGTCTCTTCAGTCGACTGCCCATAAATGTACATACCGTTCGATGTGTTTGGCAAAACCTTCAAAATAATATATTTCTTAAAAGCATTTACTCAAGTAGCGACTTTTTAGGCGTTCTTTCTAATGCAGACGACCGTCTGGGTTATATTTGCAGACTCACTTAAACATGAAAACTCGCTGCCGTGAAAAATGAACGTCCAAAACAAAAGCCGGAAAAATATATACATATAATTAGTTAAAAAACTTTTTATAAGAAGTTATCTTTTTAAAAAGTGCTTTAATTCGATATTTTGCTGTCGAATGCCTGCGTAATTAAAGTTTTTCCAAAGGAAGAACTGGGACCGTTTGACCAAATTTTCCTCTTCACTGAAAACTAGGGATACAATTTCTATTGAATATTAAAGAACTCACTTTTCTCTTTCTATTAGAGCGTTTTTCGATATATTTGCTTACTTCTCAGTCTGGTTCTAAGATTTCAAACACACAAGAGAGTGGCCGAATATATACTAAGATTTTGCGATAAAATGCAAATTTTCTGCCCCGTCTGTTTCAAGTTTTCTTATTTATTTATAGTCAACTGCCGACTGAAATTGTCTTGGCAGGTTTTGCGTACGCCATGACAGCGAAAAGTGGCGGTGTGTCATCACATCTCGTATATATGCGCGTTTAAATTCCTAACTATCGGTGTGGTAAAACAAATTACATTCGGAAAAGTTTATTAGTGTTTTATTGGTACAAAACGTCATAATTTTACAAAACGTGATTTGTTAAACTAAATATGCCCTAATTTTTTCGAAAACAATGTGATCTCTCAAACTTGCATTCATCTGATTTTCGTGAAAACTAAACAACATTTTCCGTTCTCCGAAGGGATATATTCCAAATTTTTCCGGCTTATATTAATGTTTATTCATATTACTGCACACAAAAGCAAAATGGTTTGATCTGTAGCTTTATATGGCTTATGAAAACTCCTGAATAGCAGGAAACGTCGGATTTTTTCCCATTTAGCCCTCTTTTCCCATCAATAAACTGACCTGAAGTAAGCTCTGTATTATTAAACAGCTTTTTGGATCAATTTAATAAAATATAACAGAACTAACACCCTAAAACGCCTGCCCTGCTACTACCTCAAATTCTGATGGAGACATTTCATGAGTTAGGCAATCTACTGTAGTTGGGAGTGTTGCTGGTGGTGGCGGCGGTGTGATGGTTTCTTAGAAACCGTTGCTTAAAGGGCTGCCAATTGACGCTTATACCAGACCTAGTGTGTGTTGTGCGTTGAGTGGCTGACCAGTGGACTGGGAGTCAGATGGCGATGGCTCCTTCTTACCCCCTGGTCTTGGGAATCCTGGTGTGTGCGTTAAGGGTGCCAGGTCGTGTTGTGGCGCGCGAAGACGGGTACACCGGCCCTGTCAGCCACTGCGCCCACTCTGTCTTGACACCAGCCCCAGATGGGGTAGTGGAACAGAGAATGAGTTAGATGCTTTGTAAGTATACTCTCGCTATAATCCAACGCAAGTCACCGTCCGTGCACCACCCTGCTGTGGTGCATACGGTCAACATCGTCTAAAACGACGGTCGGTGGTGTTGGTGCATTTTTCGGGAGCAGGAGGTGGATCGATTGTGTGCAAATGAACCATACGATGTCTGAATGTCCTGGGATATTGTGAAAAGGTGAGGTTTGTTTTACAGGTGTGTGTAAATTAGAATGATCATTTCTAGCTTATTTGCCGTTAGCAGCCGTTTTTGTGGATAAAACGTCTTGATCATTGGTCGCTAGTGGCAATGCGATGTCCTCTTAACCCTCAGGTCCCTCAATTTAATCCACTTCACCTTCGTATCCCGGACGGCAGCGACGGTGTTTGTTGTATTCCAACAACCAGCGGTGGTTTGCGTCCGACTTCATTTAGCATGAGACGTGAACCTTATGCCAGTCAGTCCTTGCATTTGACTTCCTTCGCAGTTGGATTGACTCGGGAAAATGACGAAAGAGCAATGCCGATCTCCCTGACCATTCCTCGTTTTAGTAAATCTGTCAACCATCACGACTGACGAGGTACGTTTGGGGCTGAGAGTCGAATTTTATTGGCTTGCTCCTGAAGTAAACGCATAGCAATTCTCTCCGGTGTGAAATCCAAGTGAGTTTTGTCTAGTCCGTATCGTGTAAGGGATTAATTCAGGCTCAACCTGTTTAAACTGGGCCTTATGCCCGACTAGCCACTAATTCCGGTCGTGCCGCTCTTGTCTAGTTACAAGAACATGATGGGTGAAGTTGGGTATCGGGGACTGAGTAGGGTCGATGTTGTAAAAGCCTGCCTCGCCACCGTCCAAAACACGCTCAAGTCACCACCAGCCTCTGAAGCTCTGGCAGTCCTTGTCGAGTACGACCGACGGACAGTCTGCCTCCCGTCGTCTCTCTCCTCTCCACCCACCTCTTCCATAAACCCCATAATTTATTCGTTTTGTCTCCCTTTTTTGTTTCCTTGACAGTGCAAGACACTGTCCTCCAGCTGCAACGCTTCGTCACAGCCCTCGCCAACTATCACGAAAACTGCTACGAAGTCATGAAGTCGGCTGTCATCTTCCCCCTTGAGATGGACCTCTCGCGAGATGCCTTCGCCTACCGCTCGGACGTACTCAGCACAGGTGACTACGAGGAAGAGGACGAAGACGGCCATGGGGCAGACACCGAGGACTACGATGAGGCAATTCTTAACTCGGAATCACGCTCGACCACAGACGTGAATGCCTTGACCGGTGATGTGGAACAATTGCTGGACCTCAGCGATCCAGTGCTCCTTTCCACTGACGCCTCTGCCGCTGCCGCCTCTTTTTCACTCTTCGATGATGGTATGATGGGCAAGCAGTCAGCAGGAACTTCCGCGTCGGCGCTGGACTCCAGTGCCCCCGGCAGCGGCGATCTCATCTCCATAGACTGAGACCTCCTCATCTGGCTTCCCTCTGTTTCCTAACTTCCTCCTGTAGCCTTCCTTATTAACAATGCACTTTCTGTGCTCTCCACAGTAACTGTCACTTGTGAATTGCAACGAGATTATCTGACTTCTTGGTTTTTTTTCAATGTGTGGGGGCCCAGATATTCGCTGGGTTGTTGTTTTCTGTGCTTGAATTATGTACTTCTTTTCACTATATTCTTGTCTGTGATGTGCAGTTATCCCTGTCTTTCTTGCTGAGCAAGCATTCCATTTTTAAAAAAGTGCTTTGTATTTACAACTGCCTTTTTCGCTAATGCGGTCCTTTCTCGTCCTTCTACTCTTGTTATCTTACATACCAAAGGAAGGTTACCACAATACTTGTTTCTGTTAGGTTGGACTTTCCCCAAAGGAAACCGGAATCTGAAGGTGTGATTGGATGTTTCAGTAGGAGATGCTTGATCTATATTCAAATCGTATTTGCATTCCCTTTCGCACGCTGTCCATTTGATAGAATAAAACGGCTTTAGCGGGAAATGTGCTTGTAGGTTTCGGGACATCATCCTGTTGTGCCTTGGGCCTCAATCTAGGAACCTCACAGACAGTCGTAGGAATGAATGCCGACAGGTATAATAAGGACTTGAATGGCCGTTTCTGGCTTATTAGTCGTAATCAGCCAAAACACACCTACCCCGAAGTTTCCGTGACCTGGGGTTGGAACTCGTACTGCTTTTGGTCTAGTGCTCCAGATTTGAGCCAGGGCCTAGTGTCCTCCGTCGCTACCGGAGGTGTCGACTATCTTTGCAGTGGTCAGCGTAAGCAGCCACCTGTGGTCTTCTCGTCATTAGAACCATGGGGTAGTTGGGGGGAGGCGTGTGGTAAGTCTTGTGCAAATCTGCCGCACTGTAAAGTGATCCGCATGGGAGTTACTAGCGCTGCACAGGTGAATGCCGTCACTTGTGCCAGTCGAGCCATAATCATCAGGGCCAGCGACTAAAATTTTCGATTGCGAACCTCAGTCTTGCATCTTCATCGTACCCTTGAACGTCTCTCCAGCTCTAGGGGTCTCCTCAGCCCGGGATTCGAGACTGACATGTCGGTGGCGAACAGCCATCTTAGTAAAACCCATTTTTCGAAAAACCTATTTGGCTGGTAACCGAATACTGGGGGCTTGAAAAAGCAATTAAAGTAGATCAACTTCGAAAAACACCCTTTCCTATGAACTCTTCGTTAAAAGCCCCAGAAAATCGACTGAGGCATGAGGAACGGACGGATTGAAGCCGAGGCAGCTGAATCCATCCCCACGGGAAATCACAACATTCCTAGCACGAAGCGCTTTTAGTCGGCACATGGAAGCTTGCCAACTGATGCGGTAGATTAGTTCTCAGGATGAGTGATTTGTCATGAATGGAGGACTGAGTGTCAGGATGCAACGCTTCCCTCATAATGTGACTTCAATAGCGTTTTCTCTGATGTAAGGCTCCGGTGACACGTACAAAGGCCTTTTATCCGCTGTGGAGACCCGGCCCCGTGTGGCACGCGCAGACGTGCTGTTAAAAATTTGTAAACATTCTCGAGCCCATCTGTGGTCGTTTAGAATTTGCCTCGTCATTGGAGCAAGGAGGCGTGAAAGAAGAGAGATCACTATGCAAGACTGCCTCACTACTTCACGCGTGAGTCACCTGTTCTGTGCCAACCCCGTGCGCACCAGGTAAACCTCGCTGGTGATGACGGTCGAACTGTTAGACAACAACTGTAATTCCCTAGCCAAGAACTGGGCAGGTCCCGAGCATTGAGATAATCTCCAGTTTGTTGAAAAACGTTCACTGATCGCTAATGGAACTCACTCGCCCCGCCAGCAGCCGCACAGCGCCTAGTAATGCTTAAGGCCGATCAGCAATGCCAACAAAGTCCAAGGAGATTGAAATGGCCATTTTTAGCTTATTAGCTGTTATAAACCAGTCATACCCAACCACAGGCGGTGCCCACAGAGGTTCGAGCCCGCAACCTGTTGATCAGAAGTCTTCTAATCATTGGGCCACGAGCTCGTTGTCTTGCCGGTTTAGGTAGGGGATATTGACATTCTTTGACGAATGCCTACCAGTCTTCTTTCCCGTTCAGTGCCTGTGAGAGTGGTCTTCGGGAATTTAAATAGGTATTCGTGATTGCTTAACTTCGGGGGTTTGTTACACACAAAACCTGCCGTTTTGCAAAAAGCTTTTTTTATGTTCTGACATGCTATTTTGATTAGAAACATTCTATTGACTATCGTGTAGTTTAATCCCAAGGTATTTCAGTCACGTCACGATGCCGCTTTTTCGTCGATCTTCGTTCCAGCTGCTTGCCTGCCATAATTATACCAGGTAAAAAATGACTACTTAAGTAGTATGCTTTTTTCCTTGATTTTAGATACCCTCATGGATTCAAATATGGTTTATGAAAATTCCCAAAAGATACTCTTTTTCGCACTCACTCTGTTGAAAATGATTTCTTCTTAAAAAAATTCTTGAGATAAGTATATCTTTCAATTTTGAGAACTCTTCGATTACAAAATAATTTCGAACTCGACACGCCGTTACACTTGTACTCATTTATTCTAAACTACTTGTCGTATATATTCCATCTAAAGAAAATCAAATATTTCTTAGGAAGAAATCCTATAGAGGACATCAAATTTTGCAATGGATGTGGACCAGGTTGGCAGCATTAATGTATGTGCAGATACGCATTCGCATTTTTAAAAATTTCCCTAATTAGAAACTTTGTAAAAACGGAAAGCTACCTTCTCTTCAAGTTTGAATGAGGCGTAATTCGCCATTCTAGTACGAGAAGGAATATTTTTGGGCATGGCTTCTATAAAACCTACTTGAATTTATAAAGTCATCGAAAATTAACTGAAACAAATCATACTACTAAAGCAGTAGTCGGCGTAGTTTAGCATCTCCCGTGTCTACACTGTCCCTGTAATTACGCAGGTCGGGCTGAATGCATGCTCGCATCGCGCATACATGGTTATAAACTGGCTGTGTGGAAAGGGGACAAATTGTCACAAGTGGCCGTTCACAACTTATTAACGTTTGATGAGTTTAATGTCGCAGCTACCGAGATAATCGTTCACTCGGAAAACAATACAGACTGAGATGAGATTGAAGCCTTGACCTCGGATGAGAACTTCATTAATCGATATATTAATTTGACGCCGGAATACAACAGTTTGACCGTTGATTTTAATTATGTACACCGCGTTCTCCACAGCATGGTGGTGCAGGGACGATGACTTGCGCGTGAATTACATTATAGCGAGATTAGACTTGCGCCGCATCTTCTGCATTTACTCCCCTTCCCCCACCTGGTTCCGGTGTCATGGCCACGTCAAGAAGAGCGGAGGCGAAGGACGGCACAGATGGCTGACGCGGCCGGGGCCGCCCTAAGCAGGCCGCCACACATAGCTAGGATTCCACTGGTGGGATGACCCTTGAGAACACATCAAAAAGAAAGCATTGCAGCCTGCCTCTCAGTCCGCCGGTCAGCCACTCCACACAGAACACACATTGGGCTGACTGCACTGTCCGAGTTATCCTTACAGTTTACAACCTTCCAAGCCACGGTTTTTAGTGCACCGTGATACTTTCAAGCGTATCAGATTGTTTATAGTGAGGAAAGCGTGCTGAGCCGTCGAACTCACTCTCTATTCTCAGGGCCAAGCCACCAGCTGGTCAGTTAAGTTGTGTGAGGAATGGGTGAAGCTACTGATGATCTCGTCTACGCGTACTACGTATACGATCTGGCCCTTAAAAACACAAAACACCAGGATTTTACACAACAGCGGGTTGTGTGGCTCACATTTGTTGGAGGGCTATAGGTCACGTTTAGGAGAATTCATTACAGCCTGACTCTCAGCACAGCAGTCAGCCACTCCACACAACACACATTGGACTGACTGCGAGGTCTGAGCGTAATTGTCAGTTGGCAACCTTCCAGCCCGCATTGCTTATCGTTCCACGATATTCTCAAGCTCATATAACGCACGCAGCAGATGAGTCACGTGGATAAGGAGCCGAGGATCATACTTGCCTCTCAATCAGTTATGCAGACTGAGAGCATATTTTTTGGGCTTTGCGTGTGATCGTATGAGGTACATAGGCTGATGAGGAGAGATGTAGTATTCGGTATAGCTGGCAGTGTACCTAATAGGTCAATGTGCGTGCACATTGCGGACATTTGAGTTGGGTGCGGCGAGTGTATGTTGGTGCTCCTGGCACTGGTTCACCGGTCTCTGAGCGATGGATTCCCAAGTGACGGACCATGCCAATGCGTGATGGGCATGTGCGGTGCCAATGAGGACAAGATAGGTCGAGAGTTGCTGAGTCTGAGAGGGCTCTGCTGCTGGTACTGCAAGTCGAGCTCATGTGAAGTGTTGGTGGATATGCAAGATGTGCTGGCATCGTGGTGGATTCCGCTTACGTGGATGTGCATGTGACCGAGCAGGCCCATGTGGTGAGTGAATGCGGGGTGAAGTGAGGGCATTCGACGTGGCGGTCTCCGCTCTGTGTTGGTGCTCCAGGCACTAGTTCGTCAGTCACTGTGCAATGGATTCACAAGTGACCGACTAGGCCGATTTGTGAGATGGATGTGCGATGGCAATGAGGATAGGTTAGTACCAAGTCCCCATCGCTTGTACTGGGGGCGGTGGTGGGGTTGAAGGAAGCAGATGGTAGGTAGTCTGAGGTGGCTACTGAGGTGGTGGGAGTGGGGCAAGTGGTTTTCGTAATCATGATTGCCCCAAGGGGTTGAGGAGGGAGCATGGTGTCAGTGATCGTGGGCGGCGGGGTATCTATGAAGTTGTTATCAGTAGTTTTAGTGGTCGTCGTCGGGGGGTCTGATGCAGGTGTGGCAGAAGTTGATGTTGTGGGATTGTGTTTGCATTGAGTTCGAAGACGTCCGACCAGGCCGATTCACGGGCAAAAAAGCGTTGGCAGCGTGGGAACGCTCGCAGGGATCGGGCACTGGCGATGTTGTGGGAGGAGCATCGGAAGTTTGAACACCGTGGTGGGTGTGCTTGTCTTCATGGGATTTGAAATAGAAGGGATTTTCATTGATATACAATTTGGTGGTGTCGAATTATTGAAGTATTTCGTCTGAAGATGTCCGATTGTGGAATGTGCATTGGCAGCGTGGGCATGCTGGGAGAGCTAGCGCATTTGCAGTGTTGATCTGGGGCGTTTGTGACTTTCGGGCCGCCTTTTTGGCCCTAGCAGCGGGAATCTAGTTGGATTCCTTTAATGTTGCGCCAGTATTCACGGCTCCTCTCCAGGCCGGGCGGTCCTTGAGTTGTCCTCCAAGGTCTCGGAGTTGATTTGCAGTCGCATCAGTGAGTTCTTCAGTGTCCTTGTAGCGTCTTTATTGTTCTCCCTGTCTGCAAGCACCCGCAGTGACATCTCAAGAGAAAAGCCGTTTGGTTAGTCACTTGACGTCCATTCTTCCCAGGTGACCTTTCCTTCGTAGTTTTACTTCCCTCAGCATGTGGATGCTGAAAATTCCGGTCCTCATCCGGTCTGTCGGTGTCAAATAGGTCCATGCTCCTTTGCATGTCAGCGAAGAGTAAGTCATGAAGTGCAGTCGTAGACACATGCGTTTGGTCCTGCATACGCCGACTGTTGAGAAGGTGCCCAACAGTTTCGTAGGTGATGTGAATCACAGGACACTCATCAACGTAGGCGTCCATCAGCATAACAGATAACATGACACTAGAGAAGGTGGAGGCCATTTCACAGCCCTGCTTCACCCTGTTCGTCACTGCGAATTCTTCAAAGACGGTCTCGGTGTCAGTGATGCGCGCTCTTGTCCCATAATGGAGCTGAGGCACCACGTCCATGAACCACTCAGGACAGCCGAATTTCTCCATGACTTTCCACAGTCCAGCGTGATTCACCATTTCAAAGACTTTCCTCAGATCCACGAAGGTAGTGTATTGGTGGGTTCACATCTCCTGACACTTATCTTGTAGCTAGCGAGCGGCAAAAATCTTGTCGGTTGTTCCGAGGTATCGTTGGAAGCCACACGAACTTCCCGGGAGCAGTCTATGCTCTAGGTGGGGGTCCACACGATTAAAAGAATGCGACCGAAGATCTTTCCGGTGATATTAAGCAGCCAGATGCCTCTGAAGTTACCACAGTTTCCGGTTCCCTTTCCCTTTGTAGAGACAGACTATGATCTCGTACTTGAAATGTTGCGGAACCTTTCCTTGGCACCACATCTCCTGAAATATTGTTTTTTACTCCGCCATAAGCCGAAAGCCACCGTGCTTATAGACTTCCAGCAGGATTGCATCGGATCCCGACGCATTTCCACTGGAATGTTTTTGCGCACCCAGGAAAGTTGCCGGTAGTGAAGACGTGGGAGAAATCATGTGCCTACACGGGGCCACTTTTCATCATCGAAAATGTGATTATAAGCATAACCGTCAAGGATGCTAGACATAGGAAACAGTGACAGGCATCATCAATATGCCTAGCTTCGAACGAGGAAAGGACCACAGGAGTAGCGAAGGTCATGGTAGAATTGCCAAAGAAGTGACCTTGATACTGTCATTGCTGATTTCTCAGACCACCGAAAGAGGAGCCCAAAAGGATCCTCAACAGTTCATGTAGGGTCAACACTGGGGAGAAAGATAAGGTCACAAGCAACATTGCCTGAATGCACGGCAGATGCAATGGCGCACGAAGTTGAAGCCGTTTGCAAATGGTCAAGAATGAGGAGAACCCCGAAGACGAAGGAAACGATTGGAGTCGTCAATATTTCCAAATTATGGTCGAAATCAAAAGGGGAAAAAAAACACCCGAGAAGATCATTTTTTTTTTTAAATAGGAGCAGGTGAAATAAAACTTCTCCGCGATGGCAGATGAAGCAGTATGGTAGGTTGCTTCTGAGTGTAGTACGAAAGTATAATGGCAGATCCGGTAATTGAGTAAGAAGAAGTCAATATAATGCGCCCAGGGGTGCTAGTTAGCCTGAGAATCGATACTGAATCTGAGGTCTAGCCGGCTCAATATACAGATTTCAACGCTGATGATCGTTATCGGTAACCGAAACGGAGGTGCTTTGAAACGAGTGCGCTACGTGACACATTTGTTTAGTGATGATTTTACGGAGGCATGAGTTATATAGGGCCTGAGATGCAAACATGATGATCTTAGTGCTGATAACTGAAACCACTGACAGAGGAACCAGACATGATCGTCAACAGTCTATGTAGGGACAACACGGGGAGTAGGGTTAGGCCGAAAACACCATCTCTCTAAGGCGCGGCAGATGCGATGGCGCACGAAGCTGTAACAGTTTAGGAATTCATATATGGTTAGTGCTGGAATAAATTATGATAATGTGTGCAGATAAAATGTAAAAATATGTAGTAATGCAGGCAAAACGTGTCCAGTTAGGGCAATAGTAAGATATCTTTTGCCATTAAGTGTTAACTAGAAAATAGGCAGTGAAAAAATTCCTACCTTGAAAATGGAGGGATGGCTCAATATGCTTTCATTTTCGAATAGAGGGTAGAAGAAAAAATCTGCTTAGGAAAATAAGGTAAGTGGTAGAATAGGCTAATACTGCTGTAGCGTTTCAGAAGGAGATAATAAAACGTCGATATGGTTAGTTCTTGATCACTATGGCACATGAAACAAAATCTAGCGAATAGACGTCAGCAAACTTGAGGCCTCAGCCTCTTTGGACCCAGAATTGAAATTCTGATAATGGTAATTATCCAACGAAACGGTAGCATTTTAGACTGTGTAGGTCCAAATGTGTACATCCAAATGCCTTCATCGTTTGAATGACTGATAGTATAAGGAGAAATCATGGTTTCTGGGGGACTCGAGGTAGAGAAACAACATAGTTTCAAGAAGGCCCTAAAATTTTTCCGCTTGTCCGTTCCCCGAGTCATGAAGAAAGCTGCTCGAAAAAGATGAGGAAAATAAAAGGTTACTAGAATCCGTGTTACGATAAATAGGCAATCTTCGCTTGAATGCAGATAGAATATTTAACGACCTCATTTCAATTGGCAAGTTATTCCAAAGAAAGCTATACCTAGAAGCGAAGAAAAGAGAGGGTTAAGATGAAAAGGGTGCAGAAGGAGGTATAATTAATGCTGAATTTCTTAGGTTATAAGGAAAACTAACGGCGGTAATGACAGAAAGCTTGGGGAGAGTTGAACTATTATTTAGTCCGAAAAGGAGACAAAAGCCTGCTTCAAGTCTCCTGATCGATCTTCATTTCTCGATTGCATTCCACTGGATGTCATCTCAATTGAAGTCCTGCCTCTGCTCATCGTCTTTGATGCATAGCTTGCTGGATCTAGTGCAGAGCTCATTTCACTCCTTGACAACATTTGATACCTTAGAAAGCAACGTTTTTGTTAGTCTGTAATGAAATATCCTCTGTCACTTTTACCGTCCTTTTGTCGTTTGTTGTTAAGACACACAATTCCCCACTTAGCGTTAGCTTTTTGTAAACCTTGATTTTTAGCAGTTTTGCGCCTTGTCTACACTACACTTTTAAGATTGACTTATTGGTCGCAAAACAACTGATACTGTGGTAGGTAATCCGAAAAAGGAGACAAAAGCCGTCTTCCAGTCTCCTGACCCAAATAAATTTTGGCTTCGTCAGCTGGCATCTAGTTGAGTAGGAAGTATTTGAAAGAGTCGGATACATAAGTTTTTTTGTGAAATGTCTTTGGACATTTTCAATTTTTGAACGGCTAGATTGCTTCATCAAACCGAAAAAGGGGCAGCAAAATACAAGAATATGAAGCAAAAACATACGATAAAGTCTTAATTTTATTTCAGGATGATATAAATTTTCAGAAATAAACCCGAAAATCTCACCAGCTTTCGCCATAATTCTTTCGGCATGAGGCGAAAGAATGGGAAGCACAAACATGCGATAAAGTCATAATTTAATTTCAGGAAGGTAGAAATTATAAGACATAAAGCCACATATCTTAGTAGAATTGGCGGTTATTCTATCGGCATGAGGCAAAAGATCTAATTTTTTGGTGTAGCACCAAACCCTTCATGGTGGAACATTCAGTCATAGGGCAACCTTTTAAAATAACAGGTTTTGGTAGCCGTACTGGCCCATAACACATATAGCGGCACATCGAAGGTGAGAACTCCATTTGCCACGTGAAGCTCCACGCCGAAACAGCGTCTTAGACCGAATGAATTTGTTCTAGGCATCTCTCGGTCGTAGAGTTGGAGTATAAATGCGGGCATTTGAGGTCATCAGCATAAATATAAGATTGAGAATGTTTAACTATCGATGAAATATCATTTATATAAAGTAAGAACAACAAAGGACCTCACGCGGTTCCTTGAAGGACACCCCTCATCATCGAATTAGCACTTCAGTATGAGGTCCCCACTAAAACGTTTTGTTTTCGATCAGATAAGTATGATCTAATAAAGTCATTTAGGGGACAACCGTATCCTATAGCCTCTAGATAAGCTAGAAGTTGTCTATGAAGCACTTTATCGAATGCCTTACTAAGATCAACATAGATACCTACTTCAGCTAGAAGCTCATTACGAAGAGAGGTTAGTAGATGTAGAAAAGACAAGTGGCAGGATTCACAAGAGTGGTCCGGTAAAAAACCAGATTGAAAGGAGTTGATAATTTAATGACTTATGCGAAAATCCATAATTTGTTTTGAAATTAGTTTTTCAAAGAGAGAGAGTTTTATGAACACCATGATAGTTGTGAATGTCAGAGCAGGAACCAGATTTAAAATCTGGAATTTTAATAGAAATTTTTCAATAATCGGGAAGAAACAGTGTTCAAGAAATACTGAGAATAATTTGCTTAGTAAAGGTGAGTTTTGAATGTTATCAGTTCCAACTGAATGTTATTTTTTAGGTGAGCTATTTATATTTGAATACTTTAAGGCCAGAAATTAATGGTTGTTAGAAGTGAATTGGAATTTTAAAGCAGAGGAATTGAGGTAGTAATGCTAGTTTCAATTGTATGGGGTCGGAAAAAAGGAATTTAACAATTCTGCTTCACCCTAAATCCTCTGTAATGACATTTTTGCTACAGTAAAGTAAAGGCGGAATTACATTCAGACGCTTAGCTGATGACCGAACATTGAAAGTTTGAGCAACAGATTTGGATGAAGTGGCATCACTTAGTGCCCGAGACTCCATATGACTATCTCGCGCGAGCCTAATTTTCGAAGCTAATTCAAATATTATTGCAATCCTTAAGTGAACAGACAATGAGCTTTTAGATGGATCTTTAAGTTGCTTTCGTAATTATTAAGTCTGTTTGGTAGAAAATGTGGAACAGTAGAAGAAGCTGTAGTTGAATTAAAAATCTTAAACGGGATAAAAGCGTGGATCTTTTCTGTGAGGCTCTGCAATAGTTCCTGGAAAAAGTTGGGATCGTTAATTGAAAATAAGCTATGCCAATCTAGAGTGCTTACGAACTTATTTATTTATTCATGGTTTGTGTTAGGAAAGTCGAGGTTTTTGAATATTGCCTCAGGCATTGTAGAAAGGGGGACTGGAAAACAAGAGTGTATTAGTACATGATCACTTGTGTATTGATCAAGATGGAAGTCCATAAAGATAGGATAGACATCATTTGTAAAAATTAAATCTAAAATGTCATTTCTATTCATTGAACTAACCAGTTGGGACATGTTTGAAAAGTAAACAGTATCGACCAATTTCTGAAGATTTGGCGGAGAGGGATCTGCCTGCCATTCAATGTCTGGCAGATTAAAATCGCACGCGATTATTTTGACATGAAATTGAGTCTCTGCTTCTTTTCAAATAGTTCACAGAGCTCGTTTTCATTGCAAAAAATAACACGGAGGATTATAGACACAGCCAATTACCGCTTTTTTGTGTGGAAAGATGACTGGAACAAAGCATACATTTCCAGTAAAGGACGAAATGCTCAGCTGAACAGGGAAAGGCACAAATGTTGACATAATATAAAGAAGGTTGCCACCACCACCACTTATTTCAGTGTGGTGTTGTCGGTACCAATTGAAATTATGTATAGCAAGCGCCGAGTCAGTAATGAGAGAGTAAGCCCAGGATTCAGTTCTGCGTAGCACATCTGGAACAAGCTCAAAAGTTACTGTTCTAATCTCAGCCATCTTATTTACAACTGATCTCGCATTGACTGAAACTAAACTGAGCATATTCCTAATCTGCAGGTTATGCTCATCAGTTTTTATAAAAAAAGGAATATTTGGTGGTGGAGAAGAAAAATAGAGAGAAGAAACAAAAGGTGAGAAATAAAATTGCTCTGGTCTAAAATTTTTCGAAATTTTACTGTTAAAAGAACTGAGATTATTGTAGAACGGCATATTTGGTTGAAAACAATGGAAGGGAAGGTTATATTGTGGCACGGGAAAGATAGTTATTTCAAAAAAATGTTAGCATAATTAGAAGGCTTGATTATTTGGGGATTTCGGACACATTTTGGGTTGGGAAAATGCTAATGTGAGCGTTATCATCTGCTGTAGATGCGAAAGTGTTAGCAATTTTCTCATCGGTTGTGACATTACTGATGTTGACGCCTGGCTTTGAAAATGACTAATATTTACTGGGGGGTTCCTTAGGTGTACTAGACTTGACACCTATAGCAGGCGTGGTTTGCTTGGAAGGGGAAAGAAGTGACGTTGACACGATTTTAATCGAACCAGGGACATGGTAAACGGGTAAAGCTTCAAGTGGAATCGATATTAATGTTTATTTTGAGGGTTGTGGGCTTGCATTAGCTAGAGGGCAAACCTGTGAGACAACTTTTGTTATCGTAGATGTGGACCTTGGCTTCTCGTTTCTAATGAGGGCGAAACCCGATGTTCCATTGTGGGTTTATCTCATTAGCTAAACAGCTTGTTTATCTTCAAGTATTGAGTATAAAGCTCATGCTTAGAGAAACTAATGTCCACCTCAATCACCGAAAAATAATTAAGAAGAATCGGTGGGTTTTTGCTACGCGAAGACAACCTTTTAGCTTCGTAAACTGATGAGTTGGTAGACGTTATCACTGTCATATGTAAGCCACGATTGCTAAATACACTTAAGGGCATTATATTTGTTAGTATTTTTATTCCACAATATACCAGTTGGAGTGCACTTACCCGTTTTTTCTTACACAAAAACTTGCTTTATTATCCTGCGAGCATCTTTTTTCCTTATGTGGCGACTTTGATCGTGTAAATCTACGTCCGTGTACGGTGTTAGGCTTTGATGACCTTGTTTCCTTCAATACTCCTGCTGATGCTCCTCTTGATCACGTTTAAGATCAACCACCACAAGTCTTTCCTGGTTAAGATCAGAGCTCCATTGTCCGGTTCCGATCATTCTGCATTATTAGGCCTTCCAAACATTTATTCCGCTTCTACGCGTGCGCTGCTACTCAAACCCGAAAGGAAAATTAAGGTTCGCGACATGTCCTCGGAAAACATTTGCCTTCTACAGACTTGTGTATCATACGCTATCCCCGTCTTCCTAGGTAAATGCAATATCGATTCGTACTCCAACGTTCTTACAATATTTTTAAAAGAAATTTTTAATATTTGTTGTCCTCTTGATACCGCTATGGTCCGACCTGACATAATTTCTTCTCCCTATCTAAAATTGTTAAGACATAAATAAGAACTACTCTACAAGCTAGGCCTCCGTGGTAGTCTAAAGTACGTTAACGTTTTAATAAAAGGTAAGATTTCCAGACTAAACGATTTGTTTGTTAGTCAGCTTTTTGCCTCTCCATCCACAACTTCGTTTTCACTTTCCTCTGCTGAACTCTGGAGGAATCGTAAGCGTCACATTGGCCAATGTGGTAAACTGGCACATGTTGATGCTGATTTAGACTTTCTAAACGAACATGTTATCCATACTTCTACTGACTCCAATCCGCCCTCAAAAAACCTTTCATTTCTACCAAGGGATTTTTCTCCTGTGTCAGTGGCAACAGTGGGGAAACACCTGAAAAAGGTCCGTTGTTCGACTGCTGCTGTGCCGGATGATGTCTCACCATTTATTTATACATATTGCTGCCCTCAGATTGCCATATTTTGACACATCTTATACACATGTCCCTCATGGAGTCAAGGATTCCTGCAGTTTGGCGTTCAGTACGAATCACCCATATCCATAAAAAGTTCGCTTATTTTGGTCCTACGTCTTTCCGTTCAATTGCCTGCTCTTCCGCTTTACTGAGGCTTGCTGAGTGAGTCGCCCTCGATACAATTAAGCCATTGTTATCCAATTTCTCCGACCCATTACAATTTGCAT
This sequence comes from Schistocephalus solidus, assembly GCA_017591395.1. Taxonomy (NCBI): domain Eukaryota; kingdom Metazoa; phylum Platyhelminthes; class Cestoda; order Diphyllobothriidea; family Diphyllobothriidae; genus Schistocephalus; species Schistocephalus solidus. Next base: position 29,595 of record WEDG01004042.1, on the reverse strand, counting down.
ATACGGCCCGGCGTAGTACCCTAGACGCCGCTAACCTTGTGATACATTCGGCTCTACGAGATTTAGATAAGGACTGCCGTGCGTGCGCATGCGCATTTCTTTAATTACACCTCTGCCCTCAACACCATCCCGTGCCATTTCCCCTTAATAAAATATCCACGTGCGGCTTTCTCGGCTCATCCGGCAAGCGGAAATCTTCTGTTCTTCCAAACAACTGCGGTGTTTTTCGAATTGTCATCATATCCCCTCTCCTCTTCTCCCTACAAAATGACGAGTTGAGATCACCAAACTACTGTCTGTGCATCAAATATGCCGACGATATGGTTGTTGGTCATCCTCTTAAAAATCAGACACATCTCCAGTCTCTGAAGAATGGCCTGGACAATGTCTCAGTTTGGTCGTCAGATAATGGTCTTCAACTTAACCACGAGAAATCTGTTCAACGTGTTTTTACACCTGCAACACTCCCCTTGTTCTGAATCCTCAGCCATTTTTCCCAGCAAGGTATCATCTTTCTGGTAACTTTGCTTTACTTCGATAGCCCATATTTCATTCTCCCAACATATTGATATTCTTTTTACAAAACTTCGGAAACTTCTACATTATAGCAGCAGTTTAATTTTCTATCACACACATCAAGTCCTTATTTTGACGATTTATAGAGGCGTGTATTCTTCGCCTCATCCTATATTGTTCTCCCGTGATTTTTTCAGCTTCACTTAGAAATGATTTGTTTATTTTTAAACGTGTCCTCCGAATGTTCTCTTCTGCTGCCGGTGTTTTTTATATGGTTTTAGTGAATTTGATAGCAAAACGGCACTTCACAACAGTCAAACAATTTGCTGGGCGAATTCTTGATGATGTTACCCATCCCCTCCGCTCTGAGCTGATTGCCGTGAAGTCTTCCCGTCCGATGCACAGAGGCTTTCGTCATATAGCTCTCCATACATCAGCATCTCAGCGCTCTGTTTTGCCATTTATAGCACGCTACCTTACGTGTGAAGAGACTGAAATACAGCAGCTGAGATGGAAACGTTCTTCCCACTAGATGTTCATTGTTAACTTTTTTTATTCCTGCATAACCTGCTAACTCGTCCTATTCTCTTAGTGAATGGAGCCATTTTTGCTGAAAATTTTGAATTATACTTCAAAATAAAGCATATTCCCCCCTCTATCTCTCTTATCTTCGAATTTGAATCAACTGCCTTAGATCTTTTATTCTTTGCAGTAAGTCCTCAAGGACGTTAAATTTGTGCGCCTCCGGCAAAGAGGTGAGGAGAGCGTGTAGGTTCTCGCAGAAGGGGTTCTTTATCTTATTCAATCTCATCATGGGGGCGTAGGCGCTCATGATGGTGCGGAATGTGGTTCCTCAAAGGAGTAGGTGGAAGTTTATCATCCGATCGTTGATGCTATGCGACAGACGGGACCATGGCCCACCGATGTCGTTTCGGATTAAAAAGGCGACACCAGCATCGCATTGCTCTGCCTTTGGTGGCCGCTTCAGAAGAATGTGCAGCGGGCTCTCATCTTCTCCAGCTGACCCTTCTCAGTGATCCGGGTCTAGTTTGAAAGCAATCAAATTACGGTTGATCAGTCTACTCGGATACGAACGATTCCTAAAGTCCGTCTACGTATTAGCTGGCCACCGTTGCACTTGCTCGATAGTCAATTGTCCTTCTTCATCCGGAACATGCAGACCGAAGTTTTAAATTCAAAATGCAGCCTGGTGTACGCACTACAGCTCCCCGCTATGAGCTCCAAAGGAAACGCGATGAAAGCAGCATTTGACTATTTTTTTCATTGTTCTGGTGGCATTACTTTCACTGCTGCCAAAAAGTCTAGCTCTTAGTACGATCCCCTTTAGGCAGTACTCTTATTTTGTGGAAGAGCTTCGTCCAGGTTTTGAAATCAGACAACAAATTGTGATACATTTAAATGCTAGAAATCAGTTAAAGGGGGGGGTTAACGAATCATTTTCTCAAAATTTTCTTGCAGTTACTGTATGCTGTCCGCACATCCAATTGTTTTGCTGGTTTTGATGACATTGGCGATCATCACGTCTCCGCAACCAAAATCCTCAGGTTGGTCAGTTATACAGATGAAGAAGAGAATAAGATCTAATGCCGAACCTTTTATGATACAAATTGCTCATTAACAGGAGTGAAAATGCGTCCCTAGGTGTCGTGTCAAAAGAAGAAGAGACGTTCGTAGCGATGATTAATTTGAAGCCTGACGTTTCACATAGTGATTTTTTCCACCCATCCACATAGACTGGGATTTTCGCACACACCTTGCGGTCAAGATCAAGGGCGCGTGAACCGATTTTTAAAGATAAGTAAAGTGTTTATTTTTATCACATTTCTTGCCACTAGAAGTGAACTTTCTACTAATTGTTAGTTTAAAAAAGTTATTTTTACTGCCCCACATTATATGTGCCGGCCCAAATAATCAATTGGATAAATTTGTTGCACTTTGCATAAGTGTGGGTTGAAATTGTGCCCAGCTCGTCGTTTTCTATTTACTTCGTGAAATTAGCTTTTAGACTTTTTAAGTATGCTCCTGTAAATTATAAACCCACTTTTTTTCTATTAATTAAACCGAATTCCGTCTAGTAAATTACGATGTCTTGCAAGCGAGTCGCAAAAAGACGCAAGGCTGCAGCTTCCCTTCCAGCATTGAGTAAAGTAAATTGTATGTTTTAAAAAGTTTTTTTTTCAATTCAATTCAATTTATTGAGGGAAATAGGCATGGGCCTTTGAGTACCCTATTTGTAACGTAAAATTAAGTGCGGTATACAGAGAAACCGTGTGGGTTGCCAAGGTACAAAAGGCGGTCATAAAATTTGACAAGTGGTGCACGACTCTCGAGGGTTAAGATAAATGCCTCATCGCTCAGGCTCGTTGCGGAACATAAAACTGTCAAGGTTCCTTTTAAAGCTTTCCAGCGATGGTGACATCACAACGTCTTCATGGGAGGGCATTCCATGGTTTAACCACTCTGACAGAGAAGGAGAACTTGCGCACATCCAGTCTCGCCTGCTGGACACGCAGTTTCAATGGGTGACCTCGGAGATGGGTCGTGGTGGCAAATTCAAAGAAGTCCGAGAATTCCAGGCAACAATCCAATCCCTTCACAATGCGGAATGTCTGCAGGAGATCACCACGCATTTGCCTATAACTCAAAGGGAACAGATTAAGATTCATTAGGCGGGTGGGATATGGCAAGGAGCTTTGACTTCTAACCATTTTGGTGGCTTTCCTCTGGACTCTTTCGAGGCAGTTCTGATCTTGAACTGTCCAGGGTTTCCAGGCGTGCATAGCATATTCCAAATGTGGCCTAATGAATGTTCCAAAGGTCTTAGCAAAAAGATCTTCATCGAAATCCAAAAAGGCTCGTCTGATGGCATGCAACACCGAAATTGCCCTCTTCGCCACTTTCGAGCAGTGAGACGATGGTTTTAAGGTGGTGGTCATCAGCACACCAAGGTCCTTTTGGGTTTCCACGTCTTTTAAGGCTTCACCGTTGAGAAAGTAACTTCTACTTTCGGCAGATCCAGACGGGTTGCCTAAGCGAAGTATTGTACACTTATCGACGTTGAACCGCAAAAGCCAATGATTCGACCACTCCTCCAACCGAGTTAGGTTGATCTGCAGTTTATCTTCGTCAGCAGGGCTCTGGATTACATTCCAGATTTTAATGTCGTCGGCAAACATTGCTGCTTCACAGTCGAGATACCTGACACAATCGTTCACGTATATTAAAAACAGTATTGGCCCTAGTACTGAACCCTGAGGAACCCCACTCTCGACCGCAGCAGAACTTGACCTCTCTTGGCCGATGCACACAACCTGGCGCCGACCCACGAGGAAGTTTTCGATCCACTTGAGGAGGTTACCTCTGATTCCAATTCTTTCTAGCTTGTAAAGCAGTCTCTCGTGCGGCACAGTATCGAAGGCCTTTTGAAAGTCAATGAAGGCAATGTGAACCGCGTGTCTATCTTCAAGTGCTTGGGTCCACCTCTGGATCGAATACAGCAAATTCGTTGTGCATGATCTTCCTTTTCTGAACCCGTGTTGACAGCTTGATAACAAATTATGAGTCTCTAGGAATTTCACCAATTCGCTCTTGATGATCCTTTCCATAATCTTACCAAGGATGCATGTTAAGCTTATGGGCCTGTAGTTTGTCACTGACGCCCGGCTACCGCTTTTGTACAAGGGAGTTATATGTGCCAGCTTCCAATCGAAAGGAAGTGTTCCGGAGTCAAAGGACTTTTGAAAGAGCACTGACAAAGGTGCGGAAAGTTCATTGGCGAGTTCTTTCAGAAGCTTGGGTGGAAGCTCGTCTGGTCCTGGGGATTTCGACTCTTTTAGTTCTTTTAATTCCTTTTGGATCAGAAATTCTGAGAATAGTATGTGGCTAATGCTTGCAGTCGGCGGGTTATCCACTGAGGGACGAAGGAAACTGGCCTCGTTTGTGAAGACTGAGCGGTAGAACTGTGAAAAGTACTCGGCTTTTTCCCTGTTTTCAGAAATTTCGACGCCCACGGCAGTCTTAATCAGCGGTATTTGATGTTTATTCCTTGTACATCTACGGAGGTAACTGTAGACTAACTTTGGATTCTGCGTTGCCTTTTTGCAGCAAAGTCTTCTCAAATTCTCTTCGCGTTGTAAGAATAAGGCTTCTCATTTTGTTTCTCTGTGCTTTATACTTATTAAAATAGGCGACTTGATTAGACTCGCGATATTTTCTCCACAACTTGTGCTTCCTGTTTATTTCCCTTTTTAAGTTGCTGTCTAGCCACCCAGGACGCTTGCTGTGATGGACACTCGTTAGCGGGCAGTGGTTGTCAATAAGTTGCAGAAGAACATTTCGGAAAGACTCCCAATCTTCGTTTACGGTGCTCGAAAATATTGAGGTCCAGTTGATGTGTGTTATATCTGCTCGCATCTGATGAAAGTTTCCTCGCCAAACGTTACGCCGTTTTTCCTCTATAGCAGGGGCAACGGAGAATAAGGAGGCATTGAAATAATCTCGTCAATGCTGCCTGATGTTTTCGTGAAAACCAGGTCAAAACAGTTAGCCCTTTGTCCTTCACGTGTTCTGGTGGGGAAAGGGACATGCTGTGTGAGGAGTGCATTCAAGGTCTTTTTGCAGAAAAACATAATCAAAAGTCGATTTCGGGCATGATGATTGAACAGTGCTCCAGTTAATTCCTGGTGCGTTGAAGTCACCCATAATCATTACATTAGGTCTACTGGAGAACTTTTCTAATTGTTCCAACAAGTGGGTGTCCGCGACTCGGTCTATCCTAGGTGGCCGATAGACAATGAGGACATCTAGACATGGAGAGCCAAGAGCCTTGATGTTCAACCATATGGCTTCAGTGCTGCACGCAAACTTGCTCGTCTTGTCAGACACTATTAGCACGTCTTTCACATACACAATTATTCCACCACCCTGTCGGTTTTTTCTGTCCCTCCGATATATTTGGTACCCAGACAATGTTATTTCGCTATCTAGAATACTGCCCGACAGCCAGGTTTCGGTTACTGCTATCACATCCGGAGATACTTCGGCAAGGCAAATTTTTAACTCATCAAGTTTTGATAAAAGGCTTTGCGCATTTGTATACAAGCACTTCAATTTTGCGCCAACCAAATTTCCTGTTGCGTTTGTCAATTTTATGGGCCCAACTGCGTCTCCTCTAACGTCAAGGTCGTATGTCTTTTCCGTTTCGTGATGATTTTCGGTAACTCTGGTTTCTTTAGTGAGAACGCTGGGCGTTACGGAATCAGTTCTGACATCTCTTTGGGCAATTGGTTCCCTGATGGTTTTGGCGTTAGTGAGGTGGCTGCCGTTGTCCTCAGAACAATCGGTTGGTTCAATGGAAAATTCGTATTCTTTTGAACTACCTTCCCCTTGAAAATAGCCAGATTGTGTTCGCCAGCCTTCAGTCTTGATTGTAGTTCCAAGACAAGTTCCCGGCGTTTCAGCCTTTCCGCAGGGGAGTAGTCCGGTTGAAAAAAACCTCTTTATGCGAGTGACGTAGGTTAGTTTTTTTGGATAGGATCGCCTTGATTTGGTCTTTGCTCTCTAGCATTATTTTCAGCGGTCGCGGTCGCGGCGTTCCTAGGCTGTCTTCAGACTTTTTGCCGATCCGGAATGCTTTAATAACTTTTACTTCCACGCCCGGTGGGAGCAACTGGTTTAGGAGGCCATTAAACGAAGCAAGGTCTTCGGTGACACGGTCTTCTGGTCGGACTGCAGTTGACTCGTGCAAACCCTGAATAACTAAACACTGTTGTCGATCCTGGTACTTGGAATTTTCGCTTCCTCCTGAGTTCTCCTTAGGGGCACGAGAACGGTTTACAGAGCTCTCGTTGGGATTAAGTCTACCTCTGACCAAACTCTCATCTGAAGGCTTCAATGAATCCATCAGAGTTGATTGTGACTTTGTCCTCCTGTTGTGGTGTTTCCCCATTGCAGCTTGCCACTCGTTTGTTTCTCCGGATTCAACTACGGGCTCTTTATAACACCCAAGATAGTAGGATGAGATTTGTGGTTTGCTCTGGTCGTCGTCCGTAGGATTCAGAGACTGTGCTCCTGTTATCCGGTCGTGAAGGGTAATCGCGTCCGAACATTGTGAGCTGTAACCAGTTGTAGTTTTTGATACTTTTCGTGCTTTAGTCACTGCCTTTTTAACTGGAATATTGCTAAGCGTATTTCGTCGAGTAATGTTATCTTGCAAGAGCTTCCTTAAGTCTGCAAGCTCATTTTCCAGTTTTTGAACTCTTAGTAAAATATAAGAACATCCAACGCAAGATTCGTCCTCGTAGCCAACGGATTTGGCTGCCATTACGCTTTTGCGCGCTTTGCTGGTTTTTGGTTACAAGTATAAACTGATGGAGTGCCAGTCGTGGATGTCGAAGCCAGCTCAACAGGCTTTCCTTTAAAGGAAGTTCCGTGACTGGTTCTGTTGCTAGCAAACAATTGTTTTGAGTCCATAAATGTTAAAACACTGGGAAAAAGTATGTTCTCCTTTGAGCGTATAACGAAAATTTCCGACTGGCTTTGGAGTATGGCGAGTATTTAATGCAATATGAGCAAAAATGTTTATACTTGTTCAAAAACGCTTTTGAAAAATACTATAAACGGTATGAAGGATATTCAGGAACGACTCAGCCGTTCGGAGATATCGAAGGTCCTGGATAACTTCAGATCTTCACGAGGTTGTACACGTTTGGTTCCCTGAGTGGTTCTCAGTTTTTATTGGTGCAGAGCCTGCGCAGTCAACTTGAATAAGATGATAAACAAATTCCAATTTGATCCGTTTTTTGACGAATTTCGGCACAAAAAAGAATTCCAGATGAGCAGGAAGCAAGTAAGTACATGCAGTTGAAACAGTATTGTCCGGATCAGTCCTAGTGAAGTGGTAACGAAGATCAAATTGTCCAAGTTGGAGAGCAAATAATTGGTGGTTATTTGCACACGACCTTTGCACACAGGCATTGCCCTAGATGACCCTATCAATGTAAAGTTGTCATTGCATATGTAAAGTCAATATAAAATGGTGTAACTTTAAAAGAATTTGAGTACAGGCATAACATAACTTCAAATGCCTTTTCACAGTTATAGGCGAAACATTGAGGAAGAATAGTAAAGCACGAAAGATTTTAAAAGGCTGCTTTTAAGTAATCGTGTTGTGAGAGCCGTCTTTTGTCAAATATTATGCCATCAAGCCTTTTTAAATTCAGAAATGCTGTCAGTGGTAACCGTCTCGCTTGGAAACGAGTTCCAAGGTCGTACCACTCACTGGCTGAAAAAAGAACTTTCGGAGGTTAAATCGCGTGCGTTCACTTTTGACCTTGTAAGGATGACCACGTAGATGAGTTGTGCCGGAAAACTCAAAGAAATCATTCAATCTCAGGGAGGAATCACGGCTCCGGATAATCCGGAATGTCTAGAGTAAGCTACACCATAAGTGCCTGTAGGAAAGAGGAAAAAAGACAAACTTTTTCAATCTGTCTTGTTATGGTAAAGTCTTAAGACCGTCAACCATCTTTATTGCTCTCCATTGCACCTGTTTGGAGAGGTCAACATATTTCTTACTCCACGGTATCCAGGCTGGTATTCCGTCATCTAAATTAGGTATCACGAAGACGCAAAAGACTTTTCCTAAGAGATTAGATGGAATATTTTAAACGCACGCCTGATCCAATGCAGTGTACATATTGCCCTCTGGAAGGCTTTCTTCCAGTGTTCTGAGGGCATGAAATTCGCAGTTGTCCACATGCACGGACCTTTGCGTGTTTCTACTTCTTCTAATGCAGTGCCATCAATAGAGCAATGGTGTTTTCGAGATACTTTTTGACCGGCACTTATGTGTAGGATCACACACTTGGACACATTAAACTTAAAAAGCCACCTGGCCAACCAGGCACTTAATTTGTCGATACTCGATTGTACTCCTTTTGCGTCATCAGCGCAGCTGACATCAGTACATATTTTTATGTCATCTGCAAACATGACAGCTTCACAATCTAGGTCATTGAGGCAGTCGTTCACGTTAATTAGGAAGATAAGGGGGCCAAAAACAGAACCCTGTGGAACACCACTTTCGACGTTTGCACATTCCAAGCTATAGTTTCCAGCAACAACCCTCTGTACTCTGAAAGACAAGAAAATCTTGATCCCATTGAAAAGCTTTCCACGAATTCCGACGTTCCGAATCTTCTGTAAAACAAGCCCATGTGGTACACTATCAAAGGCCTTCTTGAAGTCAAAAATTTACAACATCTACTAGATAACCCTTATATGTGGCCTTTGATCATTTCTCGTGCGACTGAAAGGCACTCGTGAGACAGGAACGCCCTGGACGGAAGCCTTGTTCGGCATTGCATGAGATTTGGTTGTTTTCCAGATAGCGCATTAAATGCCTCTTGATAATACGCTCCATTATTTTACATGCTAGGCAATTTAAACTGACAGGGCGTTAATTTTCACAGTCCACTCATGAACCTCCTTTATAGATCGGGGTGATGAATGCACACTTCCATTCTTCCGGGAGTTTGCTTTCTTCAAAGGACTTTTGGAATATGATGGACAGCAGTACTCACAGTGTCTCAGCAACTTCTTTAGGTGCTAATTCAGGAGTTTTTTATCTGATCCAGGCAACTTGGCGGGCTGTTTACGGAGTAATTTGGTTCAAACTATGGTCGGTGAAAAGTCTAGGTCTAGGTCCTCTGTTGTGGATGAGGAGGAGGTGGATGAGGAAGGAAAGTGAGATGTATATATTGGTTGAAAACTGTTGGAATAGCAGCAAAATTATTGGGCTCTCGGGTGAACACGGTCTGAAAGAATTTTGAAAGAAGGGATGCTTTAACCTGATTGGCGGTCTCCAGTTTTCCGTCTGCAGACCTAAGGGCAGGAATCATTTCCTGAATTCTTTTTGTACTTCATATGTAGCCATATAGCATTTTGGGGTGTTCCAACGATTTTTGCAGTATGTTTAGTTTGAACTTCCTCCGCAGCTTAGAAGCCTCACATTTACAAACATTGCGTTGCTGCTTTTATTCCCGTAAATGAGCATATGAGCCGGTTTGTCTGTAACGCTTCAAGAAGCTATTTCTTTTTTGAAAGATGCCTGCAAGTTTGCGTTTATCCGTTTTAAGCGGTTTGTGGTTGTCTATCTCCTGAGAGGACAGTTGAGGTAAACAATCCTTTTTCAAAGTGACCATACATTAATTCACTGTTGTTACCAATTGTCGCATCGAAAAAGGCTAGCGCTGTTCGTACCTATCATGCTTTTGACCTCGCAGATATGAGCTTAATTAACAACGTTTTGGACTCATTGTATTGGCAGCATCTCTCCTCCATGAACGACGCAGCAAGTCTTTCTGACTTTCTGTCAGTCGTTTCAAATAAAATCCTGGAATTTGTGCCAACTAAAATTGTCAAGCCCTACACTTCGGAATCCACCGTCTCCCACTTTCTTTTGCCAAGACTAAAGAAATTGAGGAAGCAATTAAAAAATCAAAATACTAGTTCGTTATCTGTACATCTAAGGAATGCAGAGATTTTTGAATAATCCTCTAAGATTCGGCTTGCAAGAGAGAGACAGAGGGAATCATGCGCACTCAGCGAGCCAAAGTCTGCAAAATCTGTTGCTCAACTGTTCCGCCGTCGTTCCTGCTCTAAACGACGTTATGAAATACCTCCATTACTTCGTTCTCGAAGACTCTGACAAGGCAGAAATATTTAGTGCATTCTTCGCAAATCATCTTACGATGGAATCTGAACCGGTTCCGACGTTTGAGGAATCATCATTCAATGTTATCAGCACCATTGATTTCTCCATAGAACTAATTCGCAAGCAAATAATGCGTCTGAAAAACTCGCACACTTCGGGGACTGACGGTATTCCAAACTCAGTTATTAAGAGAGTGCCGAGCTCTCCCCAATTGCTTAGCCGTGTATTCTCAGTTGATCTTTGAAACGGATTCTTTCCTGACTAATGGAAGACATCTTTTATTCTTCCTGTCTTCATGTCGGGATCTCGTTTGGAGGTAAATAATTTTCGAGGCGTTCACAAAACCCCGGCTCTAGCAAAACTTCTTTAAAAAATCTTTTTTAATCAAATTCTCGATTTTTGCTTAGAAAATAAGCTCTTAAGCGACTCGCAATATGGTTTTCTACCTGGGAGATCATGCCAAGTGTGTCACTTAGCTTTTTTTAACCTCGTCACCTCCCTTCGTAATGAGCGACAGTTAGTGGTTGTGATCTACTTTGACCTGAGCAAAGCCTTTGACAAGGTAACGCACAGACGTTTTCTGGTGAAACTGGAAGCCTTCGGCATCCGGCCTCCTCTCATTGACTTCATTTGTTCCTACTTGTCTAACCGCAGCCAGAAGGTCTTAGTAGGTAATAGCTTTTCGACGCCTCAGCCGATCACGGAAAGCGTTTTTCAAGGCATGGTTCTAGGTCCCCTTCTCTTCATTCTGTACATAAACGAAATCTCAACTTTAGTCACAAATTCACAAAATTTGGTTTACGCTGACGATCTCAAGTGCATTTATTCATTTTTTAAGACACTGCAAATAGTTGCGTTGATAAAATCAACACTGATCTAATTATGCTCTCACGTTGGAGCTGTACTTGGCAGATGGAATTTTCTCCATCCAAGGGCAGTTTCATGTGTTTTGGCCCTGCAAAGCTTCCTGGACCCCTAGTATTTCAAAAAAGTACACTTTTAGAACGATCAACCATAAAGACTTAGGTCTTAGTTACATGAATAAGCTAGCATTATCGCCACATGCAGATCGACTTTCTGCAAAGGCTGCACAGATATGTGGTTTTATATCACATAATTTCTTCCTTCCAGAAATAAAGTAAAACCTATAACGCATGTTTGTTCTTCCTATTCTAGAATACTGCTGTCTCCTCTTTAGGCTGATGAACGCCTCTGACCGCAGAAAGATTGAAAAATTTCAGAGGGTATTTACTCGAAGACTATTTTCTTATCCTGGATACCGTATCTCTTATACGGATAGATGCCAGTTAGCAAACATTAAATTTCTGTGGGTTAGACGACTCGAAGCCGGTCTCTGCTTCCTGTTTCGCATAACTCTAGCCCAACTCGCCCACGAATTAACGCTCTCACTCCGGTAGATCGACCCTATGCCATTCGTAATTCCTCCATAATAATTTCACCACCCCTTAGCTCCACAACTAACCGGTCTCAGCTTCTTGCCTCCAGATATGCTTTCATATGGAATAATCTTCCACAGCAAATAAGGTTGTCGTCTACATTAGCTATTTTCAAAACCAAATTAAGCAAACATTTAACTTCGAAAGATATAAAGTCCTTATTGTCTGTTTCCTTCCCAAACTCGCAAGTTTTTGATTTTTAAAAGGGTTCTCCTGGTATCTGAGTCAGTTCCCTTGATATGATATTGGTCTCTAATTATATTTCCATCATCCTCTGCAGAGTCAATCTTTTCATTCACTTTTTCTTCCCCCTTTTAAACTAGCATTACCAACTCTTGACAACCTTGACACTTTCCTCCGATTTTGCAACCCCTATGATGGTCTCCAGGTTCAGTTGATGATCAAGGCGGGTTTTAAAATGCTGGTTTTAAGTTATCATGTTGCGAGAGTCGTCTTTTGTCAAATATTATGTCACCAAGCCTTATTTTTAAAATCAGAAATGCTGTCAGAGGTAACCGTCTTACTTGGTAATGAGTTTCAAGCTAGTACAACTCATTGGTTGAAGAAAAAACTTTCTGAGGTTCAATCGCGCGCGTTCGCTATTGAACTTGTAAGAATGACCACGCAGATGAGTTGTGCAGGCAAATTCGAAGAAATCCTCCGATCTCCGGGAGTAATCATGGCTCCAGATAATCCAGAATGTCCAGAGCAGGCTACACCGTAAGTGCCTGTAGGAAAGCGGAAATAAATCAAGCTTTTTCAATCTGTCTTGGTACGGTAAAGTCTTACAACCGTCAACCATCTTCGTTCCTCTCTGTTGTACCTGTTCGAGTAGGTCAACATCTTTCTTCATCCACGTTATACAGGCTGGTATTCCATTATCTAAGTGCGGTCCCACGAAGATGCCATATACTTTTCCGAAGAGATTAAGGGGGAATATTTTAAACGACGCCTGATCCAATGCAGTGTACATCTTGCCTTCTGTACTGCTTTCTAACAGTGTTCTTAGGGCATCAAATTTGCAGTTGTCTACATGCCCAGATATTTGTGTGTTTCAACTTCTTTTATTGCAGTGCCATTAATAAAGTGCTGAGGTTTCAGCAATACTTTTAGACCGGCGCTTATGTGTAGGATCACGCATTTGGAAACATTCAACTTAAGCAGCCACCTAGCCGACATGGCACTTAGTTTGTCAATATTCGATTGTGACCCTTTTGCGTCATCAGTGCAGCTGACTTCAGTCCATATTTTAATGTCATCTGCAAACATGACAGCATCACAATCTAGGTCATTGAGACAGTCGTTATCGTTGATTAGGAAGAGAAGTGGGCTCTAAACAGAACCCTGTGGAACACCACTTTCTACTTTTGCCCATTCAGAGCTAGAGTTTCCAACATCAACTCTCTGTACTCTGAAAGACAAGAAACTCTTGATCCAATTGAAAAGCTTTCCACGAATTCCGACGTTCCAAATATTCTGTAAAAGAAGCCCATGTGGTACACTATCAAAGGCCTTCTTGAAGTCAAAAATTACAACATCTACTGGATGACCCTTATCTGCTGCCTTTGTCCATTTCTCGTGCGACTGAAGGGCACACGTGAGACAGGAACGTTCTGGACGGAAGCCGTGTTGGACATCGCATAGGATTTGGTTGTTTTCCAGATAGCGCACTAAATGCATCTTGATAGTACGCTCCATTATTTTACATGCTAGGCAATTTAAACCGACAGGGCGTTAATTTTCACAGTCCAGTTGGGAACCTCCTTTATAGATCGGGGCGATGAATGCACACTTCCATTCTTCCGGGAGTTTGCTTTCTTTAAAGGACTTTTGGAATATGATGGACAGCAGTACTCACAGTGTCTCAGCAACTTCTTTAAGTGCTAATGCAGGACTTTTTTATCTGATCCAGGCAACTTGGCGGTCTTTATACGGAGGGATTCGGTTCTAACTATGTTCGGTAAAAAGCCTAGGTCTAGGTCCTCTGTTGTGGATGAGGAGGAGGTTAAGGAGGAAGGGAATGGAGGGGTGATTATTGGTTGACTAACGAATGGAATACCAGCAAAAGTATGAGGCTCTTTGTGAAGACGGTCTGAAAGAATTTTGAAAGAAGGGATGCTTTAACCTGTTCGTCGGTCTCCAGGTTTCCGTCTGCAGACCTTAGGGCAGGAATCATTTTCTGAGTTCTTTTCGTACTCCTCATGTAGCCTTATAGCATTTGGAGGTGCTCCAACGATTTTGCAGTATGTTCAGTTTGAACTTCCTTCGCAGCTTAGAAGCCTCGCTTTTACAAGCTCTGTGTTGCTGCTTATATTGCCGTAAGTGAGCATCGGAGCCAGTTTGTCTGATACGCCTCCGGAATAAATTTCTTGATTTGAAGGAGACCTGCAAGTTTGAGTTTACCAACTTTGGGCGTTATGTGGTTGTCTGTATTCTGAGAGGACAGTTGAGGCGAACAACCTTTTTCAAAAACGCGCTGAAAGTCTTCTAATCGTTGTTTGTTCCACCATGTAGTTCTGTTTCCCAGGATATCTCTGACATGTGTTTTCTCCTAAATGAGGAGTCCCTCTTCCAAATTTTTCCTTCACACCTATAAGGCAAATTTGGTTTGGAAAACAGTGAGTACTTGAAGCAGAGTCTAATGTGATCACTTGACACTAATGGCGGTTGATCCTGTAGGTCTAGCACATTCTCCTCGTCTTGGGTAAAAATCAGATCAAGATAGTTTGACTCTTGTCATTCTCTCATCCGTGTTCCAAAGGTGACGTTCTACCAGAGAAGTTTTTCTGTTGCCCAGTGTATTAGTTTGTGGTTAAAGTTATCCGGTATTCCCTGTGCAGTCCATGTTTTCCAGTCAATACCAGGAGTGTTAAAATCCCTAACAATTATGACATCTTTCTTCTCAGTAGCTTTGTAGATTTCCGTTTTGAGAATGAGATCATGATCGGAAGTCTGATAAGGTAAAAACCGATATTGTCAGTGGTCTAGAATACTTAGCAGATATAGTAATGCTTAAGAGCTCCACATGGCGTAATGGATTATGTTTTTAAGCCATAGCGGTCAGCTTGCGAGTGACATAAACTATGATTCCTCCTCCTCGACTAAGTCTATCTCTCCTGAAGTACTGATATCCTCTACGTGATATTTCAGAATCAATTATGTCTGCAGTAAGCCATGTTTCATTGAAAGCCGTAATGTTTGGTTCAATTTCACTACAAAGGTTCTTAGATCGTCCAGCTTGTTGAACAAGCTTTGTACATTTGCGGAGAGGAATTTCAATAATCAATTCATCGGACGACCCAGACTTCATTGTAACAGGTTTTAGCCACAGGAAAGACACAACAATCTGGAATATTTGATTGTATTTGGTTTTCAGTCTTTCTCTACTTTGCCAATTCTTTCCCTCAATTCTCTCCTTAGTTCCCTCATTTTCAGCCGTTCCTTCGGCTTGTAGTCAAGCTGGAAAAAAACACTTGTTTGTGCGATCCCAGTAAGGTAATTTTTAATTCTAACAGAAGTCCTGCCTGGATTTTGTTTTCTAAAATGATTTTTAGAGGCCTTGGGGATGTTCTCGTATCACGGCTTGGGTCTGGTTTGTCTAGTCGGAAAGCTTTTTGTACGGTGAAAATAAAGTAATGGAAGGAGACATATCTAGTGTATGCGAGACTTCGCAGCCCTCTTCAGATATTATTAACTCTCAAAATCCCTTTGGTACATGTTGAACCTCTTGATCCTTTGATTGCTCAAGCCTACACCTCGTCCTGCAATAATCGGTCATCGTCTGACGAAATAGTAGATTTTTTTTGCTTCAAGGAACTATGACCAATACCTGCGACAAAGTTATACAGCAGCCTTTAAAACGTCATTGGGATAATCAGCTCTGAAACCGAAGAACGGATAAAACGCATCCATAATTTTATGCTGCGTAATATTCTAAATAACATATCTGCTTTCGACAGGGTGCGTTTGTTTCTGCAAAGCTGTGGCTTGGGATTCAGAGTCGCGCACGCTTAGCGACTGCGCTCGTTCAGGCATAATGCCCACATATTAGTCACTCTCTCTTCCTTTATAGAACTCGACTTCGTACTGCCTAGGAAGGAGATTAGTAGAGAATTTTGTTGAAAATGGCATTCCTTAGTTTCCCTGACCTCACCATAATGCAGAGAAAACTGAAAAAAGTAAATTATCGACAAGCAAAATAGAAATGACTACCTCTGTTGCCATGTTAAAACAAATTGCCTCCAATGTCATCTACGGCCTCACCATCTGAATTCCCAGCTAACCCTGCACGGAAACCGACCTTGATTGATTTTTTGGAGTCCAAAGACAACAGTACCTCTCTTATTTGTTCCCAAGACAGCAGTATTTTCCTATAACCACACCCATACCAAGTTAACCAGTTACTTCTGGTAAACCAACGCAGATTTATAGCTCAAAGATAAGTCCAACTAAAATCTCAACCACTCAATAATCACAAAACATTTGCATCTCCATGAAAAATGCCCCTTTACGATTGCTTACTTCCCCTGAGAACATCCCCATTCCAACTACCTCGCATTTCCAACTATAATAAATAAAAAAATAAATTGTTTATTTAAGGCACAGTGAGCCCCGTCATTTCAAACTTAGTATCGCGGTTTAAATAACTACAAAGTGGATAATTGCTGCACTATGTGAGCAGCCATATTAACAGCAGAAATGAACAATATGGTAGGCATATCCGATTTTAAGACGATTTGCCATTTTTAAAACAAAAGTCAACATTCTTTGACATAAACGGTGCACTAGAAAAGAAGCAGTAAAAAACTCCTACGGTTAAATTGGAGGTGGAGTTCGGCAAGCCACCAATTTTAAAAAAATAGGAGACAAAAACTGCTTCACTAACAATTAATAGCCTGATGCAATGGGATATTATTGTGATGTTGCTGACAACGTATGAGTGTTCGGAACGCTCCTTGGCATGTTAGAGATAATATAGCAGTCAGAGTTATTGTTTGTAACCACCAGTGGAGGTGAGAGAGGAGGAACTCTCGTGGACACCAGCGTCAAAATGAAGAAGGGACAGTAGAGGTCATGAGATCATCATCGACATGCGACCTTGCTGACTGTATAGTCCGCCAATCAAAGAGGCAAAACCATTAGAACCCGCCTTGATCATCAACTGAACCTGGAGACCATCGTCGTGGTTGCAAAATCGGAGGAAATTATCAAGGTTGTCAAAAGTTGGCGATGCTAGTTTAAAAGGGGGGACGAAAAAGTGAATGCAAAGATTGAATCTGCATTGGATGAGGGAAAATAATAAGAGACCAATATAATATCAAGAGAGCTGACTCAAATACCAGAAGAACCCTTTTCAAAATCCAAAAGTTGCGAGTTGGGGATGGAAACAGACAATAAGGACTTTATATCCTCCGAAGTTTAATGTTTGCGTAATTTGGTTTTGAAAATAGCTAATGTAGACGACAACCTAATTTTCAGTGGAAGATTATTCCAGATGAAAGCATATTTATGAGGCAAAAACTGAGAACGATTTGTTGTGGAGCTAAGGGTGGTGAAATTATCATGGAGGAATAACAAGTGGCATAGGTTCTATCTACCGGAGTGAGAGCGTTAATTCGTGGGCGATTTGGGCTAGAGTTAACGCGAAACAGGAAGCAGAGACCGGCTTCGAGTCTTCTAACCCACAGAAGTTTGATGTTTACTAACTGGCATCAATCCGTATAAGAGATACTTGATCCAGTAAGAGAAAATAGTCTTCGACTTAAAACCCTTTGAACCTTTTCAATCTTATTGCTGTCAGAGGCGTTCATCAGCCCAAAGAGGGGACAGCTGTATTCTTGGATAAGAAGAACAAACATGCGGTATAGGTTTAACTTTATTTCCGGAAGGAAAGAATTATGTGATATAAAACCACATATCTGTGCAACCTTTGCAGAAATTCGATCTGCATGAGGCGATAATGCTAGCTTATTCATGTAACTTAGACCTAAGTCTTTTATGGTTATCGTTCTAAAAGTGTACTATTTTGAAATACTAGGGGTCCAGGAAGCTTGGTGGTGCCAAAACGCATGAAACCACTCTTGGATGAAGAAAACTCCATCTGCCAAGTACAGCCCCAACGTGAGAGAATAAGTAGATTGGTGTTGAATTTATCAACGCAACTATTGGCAGTCTTTAGAAAATTAATAAATGCACTTGAGATCGTCAGCGTAAACGAAATTTTGTGAATTTGTGAGTAAAGCTGAAATTTCGTTTATGTACAGAATAAAGAGAAGGGGACATAGAACCGTGCCTTGAAAAACACCACTCGTGATCACCTGAGGCGTCGAGTAGCTTTTACCTTCTAAGACCTTCTGACTGCGGTTAGACAAGTAGGAACCAATGAAGTCAAGAAGATGATACCTGATGCTGAGGGCTTCCAGTTTCAGCAGAAAACGTCTGTGCGGTACCTTGTCAAAGGCTTTGCTCAGGTCAAAGTAGATCGTAACCACTGATTGCTGCTCATTACGAAGGGAAGTGACGAGGTTAAAAAAAGCTAAGTGACACACTTGGCATGATCTCCCAGGTAGAAAGCCAAATTGCGAGTCGCTTAAGAGCTTATTTTCTAAGCAAAAGTCAAGGATTTTATAAAAAATATTTTTTAAAGACGTTTTGCAAGAGCCGGGGTTTTGTGAACGCCTCGATAATTTTTTGCGTCCAAACGAGATCCCGACTTGAAGACAGTAAGAAAAATAGATGTCTTCCATGAGTCAGGAAAGAATCCGTTTAAAAGATAAACTGAGAATACACGGCTAAGCAATTGGGGAGAGCTCGGCACTCTCTTAATAACTGAGTTTGGAATCCCGTCAGTCCCCGAAGAGTGCGAGTTTTTCAGACGCATTATTTGCTATCGAATTAGTTCTATGGAGAAATCAATGGTGCTGATAACATTGAATGAGGTTTCCTGAAACGTCGGAACTGGTTCAGATTGCGTCGTAAGATGATTTGCAAAGAATGCACTAAACAATTCTGCCTTGTCAGAGTCATCGAGAACGAAGTTCTTAGTTTCATTAAGTAATGGAGGTATTTCATAACCTCATTAGAGCAGGATCTACGGTAGAGCAGTTCAGCAACAGATTTTGCAGACGTTGGCTCACTGAGTGCGCAGGATTCCCTCTGTCTGTCACGTGCAAGTTAAATCTTAGAGGCTTATTCAAAATCTCTGCAAATCCACCCAAAAATCTCTACCACCCAGACCTTAAACTGAGGCTGATAAACGAAAGATTAAAGCATTCTCGTCCAACAATGGTGCTTCTGTGCCACTCGCAGCAGTGCATCCCCACACACCAAAACCAATTTTCTCCCCAGTTGTCTATTGATACGAAGGGTACTACTGGACTACAAGGCGCACGTGACCTTCTGTGTCACTTTCCTAATACGTTGCAGTATCCTGTCCAGAGATTTCCCGGAAAAGCCCCAATAGCTAGCGGTAGTGCTCAGTTCCCCTGTCTGTCATTTTCCTTTCCATATTTTACTCCCCTTTACCCACATCAGGCGCGTACTATGCCATAAACTTTTTCCAGAACAGGGCGGGAAACCCGTCCCCTATGTTCAGTGACCCGTCAACCACTGGATGACTTAGTCGCCCTCCATCAAAAACAACCAGCTTGCCCACTTAAACTGTTCTTTCTAAATTCCAGATCCTTGCTCAATAAAATACCCATTCTTCAGTCTCTAGTCTTCGTCCAACATCCAGATATTGTTATAGTAACTGAAACATGGACAACGCCTCCCTAGCCGACTCCGAACTCTCTCTTATCGGTTATAATTGTACTCAAAATGATCGCCCTGACAGCCGGGGTGGAGGAATTTGTATCTTTGTTAGGCAAGCGCTGGCATTTCGGCCCTTAGACCATCCACAAGTAATTGCGGTTGAAGAGAGCTGTTGGCTACAAATTACCTTTAAAAATAGGAACTCTTTACTCGTTGACTGTGTCTACCAGCCGCCCAACACCAGTGAGGATTTCGAACGTTGTCTCTCACAAGCATTTCACGTCGTAACTAACTTAAATGTTAAGTATTGTTTAATTTCAGGTGATTTCAACCTTCCTGAAATTCGATTATTTTCGGTCCCGTCCGGCCCCATAAAGTTCGAGAACTTACTTGTGGCCGTAGATATCGGCATGTGGACTCAGGTTGTTGACTTCCCTACTTGAGGATCAAGCATACTTGATCTAATCTTCTGCAGATGTTGCCTACTTTTGACAGTGTCATCATTGGGCCAACTTGGAAGCTTAAACCAGGACATCATTGTTTCTGCACTACAAATCGAAACCGATGAATCATTTTCCAAAAAATATAGCTTTTCCTTTGATTTCCGATTAGCATTTTTGGCAGAAATATTGATATATCTTAAGTTCTTCAACTGATCTGATTTCTTTCTATGTCAGAATATGAACACCTGAACAGGCATGCTGTACAAAGTTATGGATCCACTTATTTTTCGTTTAGCTCCCCATAAGAAATTAATTAATGTCACGGATGAGGTTTATCTCCCTTTATGTTTTCGTTATAGGTTGCGTAAACTATCTCAGCGATTCCATTTGCAAAACACTCTTTTCCTTCTGCTCGTGATTCGACGTATTTGTTATCAGGCTAAGAGGCATTCCGAATAAAAGTGGCAAGCCAACGAGGTCAAATATATCAGACACCGTTCTATAAATGTCGTGAAACTTTTTTATGCGTAATAAGAACCCATAGAAAAACATGGCATCCCGTCCTTCTAGACGCCGTTGGCAATCCTTTAGTCGATTATAAATTGACGATTGATAGTTTTAAAGTTTTCTTGTCCAGAACATTTATTGAAAATTCGGCCGCTCCGACTCCGACCATCCAGGGTTGAACTGGTGCCGTCCTCGATACCATAACTTTAACTCTCTGAGAAGTAACCGTAGTCATTCAACATTTCCGTCAATCTCATAGTCCTTGACCAGATGGCGTACCAATCCGTATCAGAAAGGTGGATGCTAATGATATTTTTCAGTCCCTTCTGTGTAAGATATTTTATCTAGCTCTGTAAAGTGTAACCTTTCCCAGTGTGTGGAAAAAATCTCACATTCTACCTATCCCCAAACACGAACAATCTACGCCATTTGACGAAATTCGGCCAATCAACACACTGTCCACAGCTTCGAAAATCCTGAAAACCTTGATTAAAGATAAGATGATGCATCACTTAACCGAGAATAACCTACTGAATGCAGCCTAGCATGAGTTCCCCAAAACAAGGTCTTATGACACCTGTCAGCTCTAATTCTTTGATCACGTTCTACAATCTAGCGATAATGGCTTTGCACTTTACATAGTCTATTTCAATTTCAGTAAGGCCTTCGATTGCATTGACCATGCCATTCTTCTTCTGAAACTTTCCTCTTTCGGTGTATGTGGTAAACTACTGACCTTAGTATATTCTTACCTGAGCTCTCGTACACAACATGTTAAGATCTCTAATGTGGTCACAAACCCCGCACGTGTCAGGAGTGGAGTTATTCAGGGTAGTGCGCTTAAGCCGTTTTTATTTTTTATTTTTGTCAATTTTATACCAGTTTTATTTCGGAATGGTAGGCCCTTTATGTATGCCGACAATTTAAAAGTTTTCTATCGATAAAAGCCGGCAGATTGCGGCACCATACTTGATTTATTAAAAAAATGATCTTGAGGCATTTGCCCAGTGGTGCTGCACATGGCACCTTTCCCTTTCTTGGCACAAATGTTCCATTATGGTTGATGGCGACGACCATCAGCCTCAACTAAGCATAGATGGCCACGATCTAAATCTGCCTGGCGTTGTTACGGATCTGGGCATATCATATTCCAATGGTCTCAATCTTTCACGTCATTGCACCCTCATTGTCTCCAAAGCACGCAGAACTACCAGGTTTATTCTCTGAAATTTTAAAACTATTGCTATTAGACTCCACCTTTATAAAATGTACGTCAGGCCTAACCTGGAATACTGCTTGTTTCTATTTAGCCTAATGCGCGCCAGTGAACGGAAGAAAATAGAATCGGTCCAGCACTTCTTTACAAAAAGAGTTTTCTCTTCAGAACAAAGAAACCTGTACTAATAACAACCGTTTTGGCTTTGCAGGTTACAAAAGGGACTATTTTTAATGATTAAAATTTTAAACAATTGTACATTCAACCCCCTTACATCTCTCAGGCAGCTTGACCACTCTCGGCGCACCAGTCAACGAGATGTGTTTTTATTTCTTCCTTTGGCGCGCACTTTTATATACCGTCAGTTTTTTGGTAAACTCTATAGCCATCTGCAATAAGCTACCCAGAAGTATCAAAATTAAGCAAAGCTATCCCTTGTTTAAGAGAGCTGTCACCAGTTTTCTACATTCAGGACGCCTTCCAAAAACATTGGGTGCTGACTATGTGGGAGCTCTCTAGAGTTCTGATTGAGTTCATGGACTCTAAATCCTGTGCCGGAATTCATGCTGAGGGCAATATTTCTGGCTCTGCAGACCTTAATCGACTTATTTCTTATTCAGTCGACAGCGAACAGCCATTCGCCTGCATACCTGCTGGTGCAGAATACCGGATCCATAACACTGAAAGTAGAAGGCTACACCATGCAACTGTGTCAACGCTTCCCTGTACTGAACTTTAATTCCTCAATAAGCAGCAGTTTTTTCTCCTGAAAACACTTAAAAGAACGATCAGGAGTTTTTTTCACTGTCAGCTTGACCTTCTACTGTGTAGCTCTTTTGACCTTGCCTGTAAACAGGCAATAAATAAATAAACAAGAACCCATCAATAATAATTAAAAATCTCATTTTCTCTTCCTCCTTACGCGCAGCTGAGATGTGTGGAAATACGTTGAAGTAACTGGCAAACGGCTGCCAACGCTCGAAAATAAAGTTAAGCCTGGAACATGGTCGGAGAATCTAATCTCAATGGTTTATGCGATTTCCAACTTGAAACGCGTCCGTTATCGGGTGAACAATACCATTCTCCTTTCCAGACACTTGATTAGTGGGTTATTTAGTTATTACTGAAAATGCAGACTGTCAGTTTAACGCAAAGTTAAGAAAACAGCACACGGAGCGGAGTCAGTGATAAGAACAGGACTTTTAGTTTCGTCTCTTGTTTGGATCATTTATTTTGCATTAAAAAATCATGGTAAAATGATGGACAGTGTGACTTCTCAACATGTATTCAAGGAACCTTTTCTAGCTTCGTCAGTCGTCCCAGATGTTTGCCGAGCTCCTGAACCGGTGATGGCATTGTTTATTTGAAGAACTCTAGGGAGTATCCTAAACCGCAACTTTTGTGTCCCCACTATGGTATAATTTTTAAAGTAGTGCTGCAATATATGCGTGTCAAGCCGATGTTTGAATTTTTCCACAGACTAGGACATTTCAATCGCCTCAGGTACATTATTCCACGATTCCATGACACGGTTGGATAAAAATACTTCTTCAATCCAATCTTCATTGGAGGACACGTAGTTTGAATTGATTAATAAATTAAATGTATATTTGAGGTCAAGAGGGTCCCATCATTATGAACTAAGTATCATGGTCTAAATAAATACAAAGCGAATAATTGCTGCACTATGTGAACAGCCATATGAACAGCAGAAATTAGGAGTATTGTATGCATATCCGATTCAGAACGATTCTTCATTTTTAAAACAATAGTTAACAATCTTTGGAATATACGTTAAACTAGGAGTGAAGCAGTGAAAAATGCTCCTACGGTTAAATCAGGGGCAGAGTTCGACGAGCTGCCAATTTAAAAAGAGAAACTAGGATAGAGCTTTAGGTAATTTTGGTGGATCTCATGTGGCAGCTCACCTTGGGCTCTTACTGAGTTTATGGCTCGCCGCTGTCCCCTTTCAAGCAGGCCTCAATCCTGCTGGGTCCATTGTCACCAGGCTTGGATCGAATATTCAAGATGCGGCCTTAAAAATTAACCAAAGACTCTAAGAAAGCAGTCTTCATCGAAAACTTTAAATGCCCACTTGATAATTAATGGATTTAGCCCCCTTGCAACATTGCGCAGAAGGCTTCAGGTTGTCTATGATCCCAACGCAAGGATTCTTCTGTTTCTGCTTCTCAGAGTGGCATACCATTCAAAAAGTAGGGTCGCATATCGGTGATCTGATTTTGAATTCCCAGACGTAGCAGTGTATAATTGTTTAAGTTGAAGGACAAGAGCCATTTATAGGACCGCTCGTATAATCGACGAAGATTGCCTTGGAAATTTTCTCCATCGATGCATTATAGATGACTCCAATTTTTATATCTTCCGCAAACTTAGCAAAGTCACATTCGAATTCCTTTAGAATTTAGAATTTATTTAGAATTTAGAATTTATATTTGGTAAGCACCGGGAAGGTACTGTCTAAGCAAACATTAGTAACGAAATAAAGTTATGACAATGTGTGCAGATAAAAGGTACAAATTCATAACTTGTCCTGCTATGTCAACAGTTAGCAATATTTTAAAATTAATGGTGAACTAGAAAAAAATAGGCAGTGAAAAAACTCCTACCATGAAAATGGAGGCAGAGTTCAATAGGCCTTCATTTTCGAATAGAAGGTAGGAGAAAAAAACTGCTTAGGAAAAAATGGTCAGGTGGTAGAATAGGGTAATACTGCAGTAGCATTTCAGAATGAGATAATGAATCGTCGAGGTGATTCGTTCTTGATCACTTAGGCGTATGAAACAAAATCTCACGAAAATGCGTCAATGAACTTAAGTCCTCAGCATCATAGGATCCAGAATTGAATTCTGATGATGGTTAGTATCCAAAGAAACCGCAGCATTTAAGACTGTGGACCACCGAATTTGTACGTTTGAATGACGTCATCGTTTGGAGGACGGGTGATATAAGGAGACATTATAGTTCATGGGCGTCTCGAGGTAGCGTAAATATAGTTTCAAGAGGGTTACTCAAATTCCCGATGGTCCTTTCTCCGAGTCATGGGGAAAGCTACTGGGAAAAAGATGAGGAAAAATAAAAAGGTTAATAGAATCAGTGTTAAGATAAATGTGCAGTCTTCGCTTCGAATGCAGATAGACTAGTTAACGACCTAATTTCAATTGGCAAGTTATTCCAAAGAAAAACTATACCTAGAAGCAAAGAAGAGAGAGCGTTTACACGTGGAGGATGCAGGGGAGGTATAATTAGTGCAGAATTTCTTAGGTTATAAGGAAAGACTAACGGGGGTAATTACAGAAAAGCTTTGGGAGAGTTGAACTACTATTTAGTCGAAAAAAAGGAGACAAAAGCCTGCTTCAAGTTTCCTGACCCAAAGAAATTTTTAGCTTTGTTAGCTGGCATCTTGTTGAGTAGGAAGTAGTTGAAAAGAGTCGGAAATAGGAGTTTTTTTGTGAAATGTCTATGGACATTTTCAATTTTTGAACGGCTAGATTCGTTCATCAAAACCGAAGAAAAGGACAGCAAAAATTCAAGAATGGGAAGTACAAACATACGATAAAGTCTTAATTTAATTTCAGGAAGGTAGAAATTATAAGAAATAAAGCCGCAAATCTGAGCAGCTTTGGCCGTAATTCTATCGGCATGAGGTGAAAGATCTAATTTGTTGGTGTAGCTTAAGCCCAAGTCCTTAATGGAGGAACATTCTATAATATGGCAACCTTCAAAGATAAGAGGTTGCGGCAGCCTTACAGGCCCAAAACTCATGTAGCGACACTTAGTAGGTGAGAACTCCATTAGCCATGTGGAGCTCTAGGCCGAAAGAGCGTCTAAGTCTGAATGAATTTGTTCTAGGCACCGTTCAGTTGTAGCGTTAGAGAAGGAATACACGCATTTGAGGTCATCAGCATAAATAAAAGATTGAGAATGTTTAAACTATCGATGAAATATCATTTATATACAGTAAGAACAACAAAGGACCTAAAACGGTACCTTGAAGGACACCACTATAAATCGGGGTAGCACTTGAGTATGAGGACCCTACTAAAACTTTTTGTTTTCGATCATTTAGGTATGATCTAATAAAGTCAGTAAGGGTACTACGAAATCCTATAGCTTCTAGTTTAGCTAGAAGTCGTTTATGAGGCACCTTATCGAATGCCTTACTAAGATCAAAATAGATAAGTACTACAGATAGATGATCATTACGAAGAGAGGTTAGTAGATTTAGTAAAGACATGTGGCATGTTTTTACAAGAACGGTCCGGTAAGAAGCCGTGTTGGGAAAAGTTGATAATTTTATTGCTTATGCAAAAATCCGTGATTTGTTTTGCAATTAGTTTTTCGAAGAGTTTAGCAAGAGAGGGTGTTTTATGAACACCGCGATAGTTATGAATGTCCGAGCGGGAACCTGATTTAAAAAGCTGGTATTATAATAGAAGTTTTCCAATAATCGGGGAAGAAACCGTTTTCGAGAAATACTGAGAATAATTTGCTTCGTAAAGGTTGAAAATCCTTTAACTGTTTAATAAGTGAGTTTGGAATGTTATCAGTTCCAACTGAATGCGAATTTTTTAGGTGAGCTATTTCTTTTTGAATACATGAAGGCGAAAAAATTAATAGTTATTAGAAGCGAATTTGAAAGCAGAGGAATTGTGGGAGTGGGGCTAGTTTCAGTGGTAAAAGTGGTTGGCAAAAACGAGTTTAACGATTCTGCTTTGCCTCAAATCATCTGTAACAAATTTTTTTGTTACAGTCGAGTGAGGGCGGAGTTACATTCAGACGCTTAGCCGATGACCGAACATGAAAGATTTGAGCAACAGATTTGGATGAATTGGCATCACTTAGTGCCCGAGACTCCCTACGCTTATCTCGCGCGAGCCTTATTCTCGATGCTAATTCAAATATTTGTGCAATCCTTAAATGAACTGACAAAGAGCTTTTAGATGAATCTTTAAGTTGCTTTCGTAATTTTTAAGTCAGTTCTGGAGAAAAATGCGGAACAGTAGAAGAAGCTGTATGTGAATTAAAAAAATCTTAAACGGGATAAAGCCTGGATTTTTTTCTGTGAGGCTCTGCAATAGCTCACGGAAAAAGTTTAGATCGTTGAGTGAGAATATGCTATGCCAATCTAGAGTGCTTACGAAATTATTTACTGTTTCATGGTTTATGTTAGCAAAGTCGAGGTTATTGCATTTAACCTCAGGCTTCGTAAGAAGGGGAACTGGAAAACAACAGTGAAGTATTGCGTAATCACTTGTAAATAGGTCATGATGAAAATTCATAAAGAGAGGCTGGACATCGTTTGTAAAAATTAAATCTTTAAATGTTGTCATTTCTAGTAACTGATCTGACCATTTGGGACATGTTTGAAAAGTTAATAGTATCGACCAATTTCTGATGTTGAGGAATTTGCCTGCCAGTCAATGTCTGGCAGATTAAAATCGCCTACGATTATTTTGACATCAAACTGAGTGTCTGCAACTTTTTCAAATAGTTCACAGAGCTCGCTTTCATTGCCAGAATAACACGGAGGATTATAAACACAGCCAATTACCGCTTTTTTATTGTGCGGGATGATGACTGAAGCAAAGCATACATTTCCAGAAAAAGACGAAATGTCCTGTACACAATCATTAATGAACAAGATAAATAGGCTTGGTCCTAGCTCCGAAACTTGTGAAACTGCACTCTGGATGAATGTACGCCTTGATTGCGCTCCGCCTATACAGAAAAATTGGGATTGACAAATGAGAAAATGCACGATCGCCGTAAGACGTTTACCTCCAATACCCAACATTATCAACTTGCAAAGGAGACGCTGGTGCGGAACACCATTTTAGGCCTGCTGGAAATCAATGTAAGCCACTTGCACAGTGTTTTTTGTATCGAGTGCTTTTGTCCAGCTTTGCATCGTATGAAGAAAGTTCGTAACACACGATCTTCCCATACGATAGCCGTATTGTGCATAGGATACAAGGTTATGGGTTTCTAAATAAATCATGAATTTCTTTTTGACAACCTTCTCCATAGCCTTGCATCAGATTGAGGTCAGGCTGACAGGCCTGTAGCAAGTGCACGACTACCGCTTTTGTGAAGCGGTGTAATGTGGTTTGTTTTCCAGTCTGTAGGAAGAATTTCCATATCAAGCGATTTCTGGCACAGGAAGAATAGCGGTTTGGCCAGCTCTCGAGCAAGATCAAGGAGCAGCTTAACTAGAATCACATCACAGCCGGGAGATTGACATGCCTTCAAACATTTTAGTTCTTCAAAGATCACATCTTCTCGGTGGAGCATATCTTGAATTATTGGCGCTCCCAAAGTCTCGTAACTAGCTTGAATGAAAACAGATTCTCTGGTGAAAACCGAGTGAAAGAACTGAGAAAAGTCTTCAGCTTTTTTTAATTTCTGATGTCTCGAAAACATCATCGTTTGAAATAACAGGAATTGAATTACGGTTACCTGTACTTTTTCGTAAGTAGCTGTATAGCTGTCAAACTTTTTACACGGATTTTCAGCACTTTCGTTAGAATGCACTTTCAATATGGAATGACAGCAAGGATGCCCTGCATGAAGAAAGACAGTGATTCCATCGAGCAGGGGCAAAGATTGGCAACAAAATTGGTGGACACACTTAGGACCCTGCCATATCCAGAAAGACTAAGCAAGCTTAATATTTTTCCTTTATGCTATAGAAAAATGGGATGTGACCTGCTATAGACAGTCAGAATTATCCACGAAATGTCTGTTCACTGAAATTCGAAGCTTTCTTTGAGTTTACAAACATAAATCAGCTGCGCGGTAATCAATATAAAGTCAAACCCTAATGGTCCAGGTCAATGAAGATGGCGGTTGGTTAAAATTTTAAGATAAGTGAATAATCGAATTTTAAACGATATCTCCGTTTTCTGTTGAAACTATTTGATTAATTATTGATAATTTACTTCTATTTTTTACTCATTATCAACTGCACACAACTGCGGTTAATGCATTTTACAATAGGGGAAATAAGCGGTTTTAACTGTTTCACCCGAGATGACCTCATAAATGTTCTTGCAGATTCACGTAAAAAACGGAATCGAAAGATTTGTGCTAGAACTGGATTTTAAATTTTCGAAGTATACTTTAATATCAAGTGAAAAATAATTTGCAGTAGTTGATATACCACTTGAGATAAGTTTATCCTGCGTAGCCTCCTTGTGAATTCTATTTTCAGTCTTAACTCGTTATCTATAAGATTTTCGCTTGCAGGGTTTCGCTTAAAACCTATCTTTTTACATATCTTACAAATATTACATCTCTTATTATGCAACACGTCCCAAGGTACAATTTTCCTTTCATATTATTGCTTTTAAAAATACTGATATTTTTAACTCCATATGAAACCTCAGTCACAGCTTAGAAGCAAATGTTCTCTTAGCGTAAAATTTCTACAAGATCAGCACATCGTAAATAGTGTAACCGACCCGCATTAGATACGCGACGAATCCCAAATTAATAACGCCCAAGTGAGAACAAGACAGTAAGGCGAAGAGTTTGGGAATTATTTTATTTTATTTTATTTATTTATTGCCAGTTTACAGGCAAGGTCAAAAAAAATATACAGTAGAGGGTCAAGCTGACAGTGAAAAAAACTCCTGATCGTTGTTTCAGGTGTTTTCAGGAGAAAAAACTGCAGCTTATTCAGTAATTAAAGTTCTGGACAGGGACGCGTAAACACAGGTGCCCGGTAAAGAACCTCTCCATTCAGTGTTACGGATCCGATATTCTGCACCAGCAGGTATTTCGGCGAGCGGCTGTTCGCTGTCGACTGAGAAATAAGCCGATTGAGGTCTGCAGCGCCAGTAATTTTTCCCCCCAGCATGAAGACCGGCACAGGATTCAGAGTCCATGAACGCCATCAGAACCGAAGAGAGCTTCAACAGAGTCAGCACCCAAAAGTTTTTGGAAGGT
>WEDG01004041.1:0-20865 GCA_017591395.1 Schistocephalus solidus | reverse complement strand
CGAGAAGGCTTTCGAAACGTCGAGTACAAATACAATTTAGTCCATGAACTCGCCCCTCTTCTTCTTCGTCTTCTTCAGGAGATGATGAACGCGATAAGATAACGGTACCTCGAATCTTTACGCATATATATATATATATATATATATATATATATATATATATATATATATATATATATATATATATATATATATATGTTAATGTGGAACCGACAAAGACAAGGGAGACCGGAATGGCCATTTCTGGCTTATTAGCCGTCATCAGCCAGTCATACCCAATCCCAAGTGTGGCACACCTGGGATTCGAACCCGCGACCTTTGGTATTTGAGTCGAACGCTCTACCATTGAGCCACGGGCTCGTTACTTTGTCGGTTGCGATCGGGAATATGATGATAGTGTGTGGCTCACCGATCTGCTTAAGGAACATTTATGTTCCGTTGTGCCCTGGAACTCA
This sequence comes from Schistocephalus solidus, assembly GCA_017591395.1. NCBI lineage: Eukaryota > Metazoa > Platyhelminthes > Cestoda > Diphyllobothriidea > Diphyllobothriidae > Schistocephalus > Schistocephalus solidus. The sequence goes on along the minus strand of WEDG01004041.1, from coordinate 20,410 downwards.
GACTAGAGTACTCACAGGCAGTCGCATAGCGACATGTAGCATATGTTGTTAATGTGGAACCGACAAAGACAAGGGAGACCGGAATGGTCATTTCTGGCTTATTAGCCGTCATCAGCCAGTCATACCCAATCCCAAGTGTGGCACACCTGGGATTCGAACCCGCGACCTTTGGTATTTGAGTCGAACGCTCTACCATTGAGCCACGGGCTCGTTGCTTTGTCGGTTGCGATCGGGAATATGATGATAGTGTGTGGCTCACCGATCTGCTTAGGAACATTTATGTTCCCGTTGTGCCCTGGAACTCAGACTAGAGTACTCACAGGCAGTCGCATAGCGACATGTAGCATCGTGTTGTTAATGTGGAACCGACAAAGACAGGGGAGACCGGAATGGCCATTTCTGGCTTATTAGCCGTCATCAGCCAGTCATACCCAATCCCAAGTGTGGCACACCTGAGGATTCGAACCCGCGACCTTTGGTATTTGGAGTCGAACGCTCTACCATTGAGCCACGGGACTCGTTGCTTTTGTCGGTTGCGATCGGGAATATGATGATAGTGTGTGGCTCACCGATCTGCTTCAAAGGAACATTTATGTTCCGTTGTGCCCTGGAACTCAGACTAGAGTATTCACAGGCAGTCGCATAGCGACATGTAGCAATATGTTGTTCGAATCCCAGGTGTGCCACACTTGGGATTGGGTATGACTGGCTGATGACGGCTAATAAGCCAGAAATGGCCATTCCAGTCTCCCTTGTCTTTGTCGGTTCCACATTAACAACATATGCTACATGTCGCTATGCGACTGCCTGTAGTACTCTAGTCTGAGTTCAGGGCACAACGGAACTATAAATGTTCCTTAAGCAGATCAGTGAGCCACACACTATCATATATATATATATATATATATATATATATATATATATATCTATATATATAGGAAAATTCAAAAAATACCTTGTATTACAATCCTCATGCAGGTGTTCGACTTTGAACTTACGGAGGAAGAAATGAGAATTCTTAACACTAGTGGCAAGAATGTTCGACTCTTCTCCATACCTTGGTGAGTTTGCTTTTCCTCTACTTACAAACCTTTCTAGCATTGCAAACCACCCGGAATACCCCTTCAATGACGAGTACTAAGAGCCGGCGGTCAAAAATTGGCGAATCATTAATCAATTGATCTGTTGAAAATAATACTTTTAATGGATCGTATCGCAATTAGGATATCTGCAAAGATAGATAATAAAGCCCTTCTAGCATCCCGTGTTTTTTTTATTATGGATAGATACTTGTAAAAAATACACATCTTAAAGTTGTTATGTCGTTTTATAGGACACATTATTTTGCATGGTTCTCAAAATCTTAGTTACTAAAGCGGAAAGAACTGACCTGAAAAGAATAAGGGTGGTTTCCTTCTAGTAACGCTCGTTTATAAACTTCAGTAAGACTATCTGGCACCCTTATAGTGCATCCGACTAAGAGGCAGGTTCTGGGCATGTGCCTGCGTCTTAAGTTGCGTAAATACAGAAGTAGGTTCTATTAATATCGGCTTTCGCATGGAAAATCATAATGACGGTCAAACGGGGTCTCGGAGTAATATTCCTCGATGTATTCGATTGATCCTTGCGGCATCAGACATTAACAAATAGATTAAACAGCGTATGATTGCTTTAGAAATGTCCTGTCACCTAATACTGTATTCTTTCCCCTCTCAGTAACAGCGCCTAGACTACCCTTTGGATAGTTCAGTGTTCTCGTTTGTCCAACGTCGCATACCGACGCAAACTGTCCGACGCCAGCTTCGCGCGTGGCAACATCCACTGCCTCACTGCGATTCGCTCGCTATTAGACAAAGTGTGTTGGCCTACAAGGCCGGAAAAAATTCGCACCAGTCTATCAACTTCGTAGTTTGTCCACGACGCATGTCCAACAGTTGGTGATTCGTCTGTACAGAACTGGTGTTGTGGGCTGAATCATGGGACTAGCTTTATCCAGAGATTTTTGACTATTTTCGGATGTACAGAGAGGTTAATTTTGCACGGCTATTGCCGAGGTGCTGCTTAGAAGTCACGAGCTCGTTGTCCTGCCAGTTGTCATTGGATATATTAACACCGCTTAATTTTTCACTAGTTTAGGTAAAAAAAAATATTGCGTCAAAAGGGCGCCGTGAGCGCGAGAAATATGTTAGATTGTTGCCGCTAAAAAGTATGCACGCGGGCTGTTCGTCTACAAAAAACATTGAGGTAAATTCTAGAAGGTGAAAGCCTGATTTATATCGGTTGAGGTACTACCACGTTTGTGGCACAGATGAGACCGGTGCCATGTCTATGACCATTGTCATCGTCTCACTACTGTCCATTTGCTTCGGAAGTAAGTAATGCTTACCCAAGTAGCTGGGATCGTCATTCCCTTTAGCTGATGAGCCCATGAGCAAGTTTGTTAGATGTTGATTTTTCAATGCATACGTTGTCGACAGTCAAGAACGCTTTTGTATCTATACCAGGCATATCCTAAAACTACTATAAGAGAATTCAGAAGGGGTACACCACCCAAATAAGGCACTGGACATGGAATCAGTTTATATGAAGACTAAGGAATAACCTATGAGAAACTGAAAGATATGTTAATATTTTTCCACCGTTTTTGGTCAAGGCCTCCCACTACGGTAAGGGCAGAAGAAATTTCTGCGGGACAATACAGTATCTCCGGCGGCTGCTGAAGTTCTTAGAAACCATTGATTACAAGTAAAATATGGGTATTTTTACTGCATATGTCGTCTAGACTCAAACAGAGTTTAAGGGGAACCGCAAACATCTCAAGTGGAAACCCACGAACATAAAAACCAAAAATGTCGGTCTTTGGATAGTCGTAGGTGCTCATCTCACAGAACCCTGTTCGAGAACGCAAATTTGATTAAAATTCAGACGAATCCTACAGTCTCTGTCATTTTCCTAGTCTTACCTTCCAATCTAAGTCTGACCTTTACCGGAGTCGCGTGAGATGAAGATGCCATGAACTGCAAGTGCAAACATTTAGATATTTCTACTAAGCCAACGATAAAAAATCTAATCTTGAATCCGGAGTCGACCGCACGGTGACATGGACAAGTGCCCTGTGTGTCAGGTTTCACGCATGCAGTCGCCCGACAAAAGGAAGTTGGCAACTGTTGAAACGAGCATCCATTAAAATAGTCCCGTCTGTCTTCAGGCTACCTTGAGCTGAAACATTTTAAAAAGAGTTTTTCAAGCTGGCATAAAGGTAAATGTGCAATCTTCTGACTAATTCAATTAACATCAGAGCTTCAGAGAAACTGTGCAAAAAATGGTCAGCTTCAGAATGATGGAAATTACATAAGATGTCAAACCCCGGACCACTTAAATTAAATCTATCATATAAATTGCAATCATCATTAGAAAAAGAAGCTTCAAGGTGCTGCGGTTATATTGGACTTTAAATATAAATGTCGGGGGAGAATGTTTAGTGAATGCAAGCAGTAATCTGCCTAAGGCGATGCTTGTGAAGGGATGTTTATCGAACAGAATTTACCTATCATTATACCTAACAGAGTCAGTGCAATTAAAAATATATCGAGGGACCCCTGAAATTTAAAATTCTAATGACCTCTAAATATTAACTAAGCCTTTTGGAGATTGGAACTGAGAAGAAATCAGTGTCAATTGAATAGTCCTTAAAGCCGCCTGTCAACTAGTCAGATCCGGATGACTACTATGATCAAATAATACCGTTTGGCCCAAATTAAAGTCATTTTTTGGAACTGAAAGCCAATCTAGAGGTAGCCAAATTTTTCGCATAATTCGGCCGTTGGGTGTGTCAAGCATACTCTGAAAATGTTGTGTTTACTTAAACTTAACTGTTACTTTTGATTGATGCACGGTAATTTTCTGCTGGTCACTCAAACAGCGCGTGACCTATCTCCTGTTGGGTACCCAAATTTACCAGAGATTAAAAGTCATTCACAAGCCAGACAAAAACAAATTCGTCAAGAAGCTTTTAAAAATCCTAATAAAGGACTTTAGGCAAATCAAGAACCTAAAAAGAAACATTAAATTTAACATCAAGTTGTTCAGAAATTGAGGGTTTCTACAGATTTGAATAAAAAATTTGACCCGATTTTGAGAAACGCATCGGGTTTGGGGGATTCCATTCGGTGTTGTAGATCAGAAACATCTGAAGTGGAAATCGGGGATGTTACGATCGAAGACGCTGCCTCTGGTTCCATATCCCACTATAGTCTGTTTGAGAATGAAATTACGGGTATAAATGAGGCCACTCATAATTCCTCTGTTAATTGCCTCATCTTACCTTGGCATCTATGCATGACCCGTATTGAAGTCACGAGAGGTGTAAGGTCTATGAACCGTGAGAGCATACATTGTCCTCGAAATGCCACACGAACTCAACGTAAAAATGGGTCAGGCTCCATTGTCAAGCGTTTGGTGGCTTAGCAAAGAGTCTTATTTGACATATTTGACACACGTACTTGATCGACAGTAGGACATGTAAAACTACTGATACTCTGATCCATTAAACACACTCGTTCTAAGTTGACATTCCTTGAGTTAAAGATGGTTTTTTAAGTTTAACCGAGAGTTTCCTCTAAACTCTTCTCATTAATCCAGTAAACATCAGAGGTTCTGCTAGACTGTGCCAGCGGTGATCGCCTTCAGCTGGATAGAAATTAATTGATATATCAGAATCAAAAACTACCCAACAAATTTATTGGAGTAATTGAATTCGTCATTTAAAAAGAGGTTTCAGAGATGTTCGGTGATACCAAACTTCTCCGATGTGTGGTCGGAGAGAGTATTCATGGAATACTGTGCCCACTATGAGAGTATGTTTACTGAGCTGGTTGGGTTGAATATTTTTACAAGTTACCTGTCGGTAAACAAAATTGAGTCTGTGGACTTAAAAAAGCAGGATGAGAGGCTTAAAATTAAATAAAAATTATCTGGCATGCAACCAATAACTAGACTTTTTGAACTCGGAATTAAGGTGAATTAGGGTGCAGGAAAAAAGCATTTTAGCCATCTGTCCCCTGGGCGTTTCCGGATACCTACCGTGATTGCACAGTAGCCTTTGGCACGAAATGGGGCGAATTTTCGCATTCTAGGTGTGTGCATAAGTAAAGAAAGAGAGTTGTTTTGTTCGCCAGAATCATGGTTTTACTAGTCTGAGGTTTCGAAATCTTACTAGTTACTCGTCAGAGATAGAACAGCAACATAAACGAGTAACATTTATGGGGAGCCGGGGCCAATCAGACACCAGTGACGCCAGTCGAGTCGACTACACAGCGCCGAAGCCAGATCGATGAATCACGTTGGCTCGTTGAAGGCCCACGCTTCTAATTAACATTCGACATAAAGGACGGTTGGCGCAGTTGGAGGAAATTCTTTGAAGCTTTACACTCTAGCACTGACCAGCTCAATTGCCGACTTTCCAGTTTTGAATGCGCATTACGAACGCCTGCATACAGGGCTAATTAACGTACGATCACGTCCTAGCAAGAGCTGCTTTCCGCGATCGGCAGCTAGCTCTCCCACCATCTCGCAACCCCTGCCGCCAGGCGGCGAACTGCAATTGAATATCCTTATATACCCAACCAGCGTGCGACACCTGCGCCCAGCCCACACCGACGACCGATTATCAAGCCGTTGCATTTGAATAACTACCGGCCTCTCCCTCTATCAAACAAGTTATCTGTCTGCCGGTAACTTTTTGATTGTATCCGCATCAGCCGCTCCAGTTTCAGCGCTTTTCACATTTCCTCGTTCGTTTCGTCCGACAATGAGTAGGTACCATCAACTGTGAAATTTAGGAGGACGACAGCGAGGGATTTTCGAGAGAAATTTTTCTCTTCATCATACCATTTCTCTTTAAGAATAAATGCATATATGTGTGTATGCTTAGAGACGTTTCCTTCCGTCACATTTCTTTTATAGGCATTTATGATTTTTAAGTACACTCAATTTTTTATCTTCCTTTCAGTATCGGTGAATATTGCATGATTATCCGGAATTTCAATCGCTTAGGCACAAATGTAGATTCTGATCTTTCTGGTTACAAAATCCTTCAATTATGATATTTCTTAGAACTATTCATTGAACTAGTTAGACCTTAGACATTCTATTTTAGGCAGATGGTTTTTGGTCATATTTTCAGACACACAGATACTCGAAACCTAATCGCCCATAAATATGAAAAATCTACACCAAAAGTCGTCAAAGAATATGGCTTCGAGCAACTGTAAAACATGATGAAAATAAATTATTCCTCCAAAGCACTAACGTAATATGAAACTGACGGATGAATGCGTACTTTATATCCTCCAAGGTAAAAATTGGGACTTTTTATCTTTTTTATAATTATGAAAACGTTAGTTATAAATTTCAGCTGCAAATTAAAGAAGTCAATATTCTGTATATATTTGAGGATTTTCGCTGTTTATGTACACCTTTTAAGTCTTCTTAGTTTGAATGTAACCAATAAGTCAAGAGTACTCACGATTTTTGATTAAAAAAATTAAGAAAATGTATGTTTATAATATGCATTCAAATAGCAAAGATTTTCAGAGGGATGTTTGGATAATAAAGTTTAGGCGAATGGTTGATGTGATATAACCTAGGCAATGACACATTTCTAGGGACATTCTATATTCAATGTAAGCATAACACCCTAATAAGTGCCCTTTACGAAAAATAAGTAAACTCAGGATTAATTAGAACAGAGAAGCGTGTGACGAGAATATTTAATTGTGCAGCGTTGAGATGGTACCCAGCAGGGAATTGCGGATCGAAATTAAAATGCTTTTAAGTTCTGAAATGGACGAAGGTCGAATTACCTCGATGATAAACCAGAACTAATGTACAAGGACTCACTAAGCCCAAATAGCCAGGACGATCGCATTTCAAATTTTTTTAGTATACAGACATATGTTTGGTTCAGAAAAAATTAAAATTTTTCATCAATAAGGTCCTGTATTTGCACTGGTCTCGACGTTCTCATCAAAAGATAGTATTTACATGTAACCGACAATTTTTCTTTTTAAATGTTCTCTCAATCTTTCTAGAATTTCATTTTCCAGATATGTTTAAAGATAGCCAATAAATAAATATTAAATATAGTCATTTTGGTGAAAAAAACACTCATAAAAACATACCATCAATTTTATTCCTTGAACATTCTTCGAAAGCGCTCGGTTACGAAGTCCAATATAGTCAAAAACGCTGAATATTCTGCCTTTATGACGGCTAATAACGGTTGTTTTCTAGATTTTAATTGACAGCCACATATTCTACCATCTCAATTAATTTCTTTGGCTCTGAAACTGTCAATTATTTTCAAGATACAGGTGAAATGTTCGTTTTACCTGATCTAGTTAGAAAATTTCCGGTTTAATTTTATATCCCACTGAACAACTGCCTTCAACCATTCATGCGCAATGCATTCAGGGTCGGACGAATTAACTAGATGGATCAGCCTAGTCGGACGGCGGCATGTGTTAAGGTGAAGGCATCCGGCTTTTTGTCGAAGGGGCCAATTGCCCGACTCCGGATGGGGACCTTGTTGACGATGCAATTTTCTGACAGTTTTGGGACCAATACCTCAACGTGTGCACACATACACCCTCACTCGCCGACACTGTGCTGGTAGCATCGTACCTACGGTATAAATGCACATAAGTCTATTCCCCCCGTGCACATTGCCACAGCCATCGCAATAGTTAACCGAGAAACGCTAGCCGGTAATGGCGACGACTGCTGCTGGTCAGTCGCGACCCAGTCGACTATTCTATATCACAGATAAGTCGACTGGTTTCTGTTTCCTTGTTGATACTGGTGCTGAGTTTAGTGTAATTCCAACTCCTAGGCATCACCACCTCAAGCCTTCGTTATTCTCATTACAGGCAGCTAACAGCACCGCAATCCACACATACGGAAAACAATCCCGGACTCTTTACCTTGGTCTGACACGACGTTATTCGAGCTGAATTCCTGTCGCATTTTGGCCTTGTTGTTGATTTGAAGCATCGTAGTCTCATTGATGCCGCAACCAAACTTTTCACCGTCGGTACCATCAGCTGTGTGCCTTTGGTTGGAATACACTTGACTATTCCAAGTTCCCCATTCGCTAATATTTTGAAGGACTATCCGATCCTCGCTAAACCTTTTCAGTTTACCGAACAAGTTCAGCACACAGTCAAACATCACAACGTTACCACAAGGCAAACCATTCACGCACATCCACGCAGGTTTCATCCATAAAAACAACGAGTAGTTACAAATGAGTTCAAAAATATGCTAAATTTGAGGATTATTCGCCCTTCTTCCAGTTCATGGGCCATTCAACTGCACATTGTCCCCAAGAAATCGACCGGTAATTGGAGGCCATATGATACTTATCGTGCCTTGAACATAACAACCGCCCCACTGAGTATCCCATTCCTCATATTCACGATTTTTCTTACCATGGAAAGACCATTTTCTCCAAGATATATCTCGCGAGAGCATATCATCAGATACCGGTCGCTGAGGAAGACATCCCCAAAATCGCCATCACAACGCTTTTTTCCTTGTTCGACTTTCTATGCACGTGATTCGGTTTGCGTTACATGGCCCAATCCTTCCAACGTTTTAGTAATGAAGTCTTGTGAGGTCTTTTGTTTACGTTTGTCCTCATCGACGACATACTCGTCGCAGCTCCTCCCCAGCGGAACACGCATCGCACATGTGCCAAGTTTTCGATTGTTTCCAGCAACATGGCTTGCAATTGAGTGTCGAAAAATGCATTTTTGGCTTTCCTTTTCTTGATTTCCTTGGTCATCACGTCAACCAGCATGGAATCACACCACTTTCAGAGAAAGTGTACACAACTGGGAGGTTTAATTTGACTTATCAATTATTACTAGCGTTTCATTCCCCAACTGTGTGGCAATACTGTCTCTCATGACTGATCTTTTGAAGTCGAAAAGCCAAGCCAATCGAACTTTCACCGGTAGCTCACTCAATTTTTGAGGCAGCCAAGAAAGCCCTCACTGATGCGACCATGTTGCACCATCTCACCTCCGACGCTTATAATCAGTCGATTTTGACCATTGACACTTCCAGCAGTTCTTTCGGCGCAGTCTTGCATAAACAGGTGAATAAACTAGTTGCAGCCATCGGCTTTTTTTCACGGGAGCTACAATCAGCGCAGTCTCGCTTCAGTACTTTCGCTCGCGACCTCCTTGCTATATACCTGGCTTTTTGTCATTTTCAAACCTTTTAGAGGAAAATGATTTTCAGGTTCGTACTGACCACAAACCTCTCAATTATGCCCTCAAGGCAAAACCAGATAGATACCCGCCCAGCAATGTGCGTCATTTTGACTACATTTTGCAGTGCTCACCTGACATCCGCTACGTCCGAGGGAGCGACAATGTCGTTGTTGATGCATTATCCGAACCACACATCAACACCCTGTCATCTAACTTTATCTAGTGAAGCTAGCAGACCTCGAACTAGAAGACAAGTACATTGCTGACCTGCAGTTACGACATGCATTACTTGCAGAATCACCAGGTACGATTTTACGTGACTGCTCCACAGGCAATTCCCGGCCTGTTGTTCCACTATCATACCGTAAGGTAGTGTTTGACCATTTTCCCCACTAAGCACATTTGTCGATCCGGACGTCCGATTCCATCCCGTTAACTTAGACTTAGTTGGGACATTACCACCTTCACATGGGCACACACATTATCACAGCAGTTGACCGTTTCACGCGATGGCCAATTGCATTTCCGATATCAGCCTTCTCAGCAGAAAATATCACCACAGTCTTCCTGAACAACCGCATTGCCAATTATGGTTTGCCAGCCAACCTTACCTCTGACCACGGAAGCCAATTTAAATCTACTCTCTTCCGTGATTTCACTTACCTGCTCATGTGTTGCACATCACGACTATGGTACACCACCCTGCTTCCAACGGCCTCGTGGAATGCCCGCACCTTAACCTGAGGATAGCACTGATATCTCACTCAGACACAACTGCGTGGAGTTAAAACCTACCCCTCGTAATTTTGGGTTTTCGATTAACTGTCAAGGAGGACATTCAATGCACTACGGCCGAACATGTAAACGGTACACCTCTCCATATGCCCAGCGAATTTGTGCAGTCTTCAACTTTAAATGCCAGCATTCTCCACAAACGGCATAAGCAAGTGGACAGGCACAATGCTTTATGATGGTGCAATTCACAACCTAAAAATCACACAGTAAGAAACATGTCTTAAAATCAAATTATTGCGTTTGGTGGTCCATGATTCGAAAAAGATGTTATTTACCACGAAATTCTAACAGCTCAGTTTGCATACCACAGCTGGAGAGTATGCTGCTGGGTACCTATTACTTTGAGCATAATTACGAAATAATTTGCAATCAAAAACATAATTTTGAATTAACGTTGGCATTCCACAAATCGTAAATCCACAGTAAATCTTTACCCACATATTTAATCCTCAAAAAATAAACCAACTGTTTCTGCCACTAACAATGTCTACTCCGAAAAGAAAGTGCTAGATCCACCAAGACCATAAATTAACTTACTTTCCTATTCACGTTAATACGGTCAGGGAAATTTGAACCTGTGAATGCCTGTGGAAACAGACGAATCGACAAGAGAGAAAGTTTGAATGAGATCAAGACCTTTCGCTCTGACAGTAAAGGAGACTTCATCAGTGGGACATGAATTTTAGTTAGCTAAATTGGCTTATTCCTGAGACCAGCAAGTCCATTATAATAAACAGCACCCGCCTTTTCGTACTTGATGCAACAGTATCCCAGTTCATGGCATGCGAGTCACCGATCACCTTAATCTAGCTACCGATGTAGCTGAATGGCACGATAATGACTCATCCGTACAGTGCTGACAAAGAAAGCAAAGTTTACCTTTTATGCCCCAGTGGAACATTTAATCAGTCCAGGCATGACCGGCTCACGCATCTAAGGTGTGAGAATGCCAATATATGGTATTTGCAATCACTCCTGTTTCATGTTCGTTGTTAGCCCCATCCTATCGACCTGCCAATACATTCAACGTAGGCACTCCTAGTCATATCAAAGAAAATCCATTGTGCAAACAGGCGACGTTGTCAATGTTACTTCACAAAATGCTTACGAATGGTTTCAAATAGCTCAGACAATTCTCCAGGACGGTTCCTTGTCGAAATTAAAGGTTTGCGACTTTTTCCAACCCAAATAATTTTACACTTGATGCCGAGTATCTCATCGCTTAAAATCCCCATTGCTTCTAATAGTTAAAGAAGACAATCGAAAATGCCTATTTATTCGAGTAAAATGAAATGGAAAATCTCCTCGGATGCTCCTGACATTTCAAATTTTACAAGTTATGCCTTTAACTATAATGGATAATCTGCGACAGTGCGGCAGAAAGGCCCATGATTTTGCACACCAATAGTCCATGCCAACTTAGAGCTCATTGACACGTTTACTATGCCGGTTGTCGGAAAACTACAAGTTGGTGTAAAACGATATACAAAAATACTTTCTAAGACAATTGGTTGTTGAACGCTTTGATATTAGTAAAAATGCCATTGGTCAGATTAAGTGAAATCAGATTGCTCCGCACAGATTGTAAACATTAAGTATGAGGTGATTAGCTCAAAGTTTGTCATATATAAATACCTTTATTTTGAGGTACCAGAAAGCACATATGCAATTCGTAAAATAAATGAAGGATGCCTATTTGGCGTGTACGGCGAGCTGGTTAAATGTTAACCGGAATTTCAAAAATAATTTTTTTATAAGGAAAGATTACTTAAGGTTTGCATAGTTAGATGAACGTTCAAATAGGACAGGATATCAGCTTTACAAGCATTTTTGATTGGTCGCCTGAAAATATACACTAAGCCAAAGATGACGTCTTGAGCTTTTTGATATGGTTCTCAAACGTTTCCTTTCTTTTACTGATATTATATCCAACCAAGTGTTCTTCTGATTTTATCTTCAAGGAAAGGCTTTTGGGTAATTTTAAAAGTTTAGAAGTATGAGATTTATTTTTGTCGAATAAAAAACATTCAAATAGCATCTAGTCTCTCCATTGATCTATGCCCCTCATAAGGTGTCTTCTACCTACAACCTATGTTCATAGAACAATGCTATGTACCCTGTGTGTTCTTGATGGCATGTAGTAATGTAGGCTTTTACATACATGGAACGAACACGCCCTTTAAACTGAAAGATTTGAGCGCAAACTGCGCGCCAGATTAAGCTCAAAATACGTCGTCCACATAAAATGTTTTTTAAACAGCTTTGCAAGCCTGTTTTGCATGCAGAATCTGAGGAATGCCTAGTTGACTAACAATTAAGCAGAACGAATTGTCTGTTCGCATGTTTGCTATAAAACGGCTTTCATTCAGTCATTGATTGTGGTTTACTAAACAGGAAGCTCTAATTAGGCATCATTTCTGGCATGTTTTCTTCGATCCTGCGTACTCGTTCCAAAGTTAGTACCAAAATAATAGACGAATCAATAAGATTATTGTCGGTGTCCTCGGACAAGGATATTAAAATCCGATACTTAAAAATCATAAATTTAAGCTCACGAAAGCAAACTGCGTCCTCCGGTGCGTTTCCTATAAATGAAATCAACTGAGTTTTTTTTTCCTTAAACGTGAAAAGGCTTCTACAATTTGGTACGCTTTAAACGGAAATAATACAACAGATTTGCCATTTTATTATATGTTAAACAAAATGCTGAAATATGTGTTCGATTCAGAAATATTACTTAAACAAGCTCGTATAATCTAATGTGGCAGCAATGATAATTTAATGTCTGATTACTATTTCCGGCAAAGACAAGGGAGACTGGAATGGCCATTTCTGGCTTATTGACCGTCGTCAGCTAGTAATACGACACCCCAGGTGCAACATTAAGCGAGGATCGAACCCACAACCAATTGATCTGAAGATAAATGCCCTAACAATTGTGCCATGGACTCTTTGTCTGGTCGGTTCAGATAGAGAATAATGACTAAGCCAGAAATGGTAATTCCAGTTTCCCATGTCATTGTAGGCAATATTCTTTTGCCTGTTCTACTACTAACTGCTGTTCGGCTCCTGGCGGGTCTCGAGAGTGAGCCTAAAGGCAGAACGAGAGAAGTGACTTCTGTTAGCGATCAATGAGTTTTCATCAACGAATGCAGGTTACTGTCTGTCGAAAGGACTTCTTTCAGGAAGCCTTCATTCAAATATACTTTCCGAATGACATGAACTCAAAGAAGGAAGATGCACATTGAAGGCCTTGGTAACTTGAACATATTTGTTTCATTACGTACTTTCAAACTAGTAACATGTTTCCGAAACGAGCCTTAAATATAGATGGAAAAAAGCAATTGTGTAATGTCTGCGTGAAAAACCCTATTGTGTCATAGCAAGCTAGAACACATAATGAGCAAATTATACCTAAATTATTTAAAGTTCTGCAACCTGACGTAGTGAAGATAACAAACGGTCAAATTTGATAAGCACACTGTAATTGAAGTGCACAATTAAGCTCATAAATACGATATGAAATATCAAAAATCATGGATGAGATCGAAGTGGCCATGTAGTATACAAAACTTTCAACAATGGCAGCATTTAATTAAACAGGACCAAGAATTTTTTTCAAGATATTGCGTTCACGTTAGGATCCTACTGGATGTAACCTTACAACCATCATGACGTGAAATTAACGTACAATTTTCACCTGAAAATCAAATCAATAAGTTCAAGAGTAGTATAACTAAATTACACAAAACATAAAAAGATTAGTAACAACGAATCACAATTCATAAACAGGCGAAATCCCACCTGTTTGCGTCCAATCGACGGCAACGGAAACAATATCGAAACCGACCCACCATTCGTACACGCTGTGACTTGCATTGCGTTTTTCAAAAATTCCATTGAACCAGAGTTCCATATCAATTTTCCGTGACTCTAATTCTTTAATTTACGGAAACAGTTCCCAGTGCTCAAAACATGGCCAGCACGTTAACAATCTCCCCGCAGAAACAAAGAGCTAAAACGTGCAGGTCCTTTACTTTGTTTTATATCCCACAGCTTTCTTTGAATTCAACGTAAAAATAATCTGTAATATTGTTGACGTTTTAGATAAAATGAAGAATAAATTGAACCAGAAAAATAATTTTCTTTAAGCTGGGATAGTCTAAATCAAATGAAATTGACTTATGCTAACTATGACCTTTTACAGTGTTAACCTGATAATTGTGCCTGGGGAGCCAGGTATTCTAAGGGGCTGGCTCAGACGAGGTCACTGGAAACGATAGCCACTGCACAAACCGCCCGTAACAGCCAGTGACCGGCTGGTGTATGGGAGCGGTACGGGTAAGGTCGATGCTCAGCCCAATATCCTCAATATAGACAATCTGCCGCGGTTAAATCTGTCACAGTGCGCCGAAACCTTTGGCTTGGAAAGGTTACTAACTCAAAATTAGATAAAATATGATCGTTAGAGGACACCATTTATTGGATTGACGCATCGGATTCTCTTTCGAATAGATTATTTGAAATTTTGAGTTAAAATCAGTCCTCGCAATCAGTTTAGTCTGTTGATACAACAATTAAGGTAGGTTTGGTAACCAAACGCAAAATTGACAAAAGTCCGATTTGGCAAAATTTTAATAATCCGTTCCAACAAATTGATCATTTTTTTATAATTGTCATCTTTTTATAATTATCCGAAAGTTTTAGACGTAGATAATTATTTTTTCGTTAAAATTTCCCAAATACGACCTTTCACAATATTTTGCTTAATTTGTGTCCTTTGCTGGTAGTTTATTTCCGTGAACGCACTGATCTTTGCAGTCATAAACTAAAATTGTTTGTAGGTGTGCTCTCCATCTGCAGATAAATGTAAGGCCTGCAAAATTTCGATCAATGTATATAAACACTATATGAGTCGGCTTCGTATGCAGAATAAATTTAACGCCCACAATCATTTAGATTTTCTGAAATCATTTAGGCACCAATCTGTGGTACGTAGGAACCGAAATGATTGTGTAATCGGAGCCGTGCAGAGGAAATTTTTAAATAATGACAAACTAATGCACTGTTTTAAAATTTACTCTGACCGATAACGTATAGTTTAAACCTCAGTTTTCCATTCCATTAATGCAAATGATAACCGGAAAGCAATTTTTCTAAATCAGCAAGGGATAATTTAGCTGCATTAAAAAATTTAAATACTGTTCACCTCTTTTAGTTAGATATGATAAATTGAAGCCAAAGCGTCAGAAGTCGGTTTCATTGCAAAACGGTAGGTAAATTTTTTTTCTTTTGCAGGAAACAGCACCCGGATTTCCTCTTCTACATTGTCAATCCGTAAATAATCATGCACTAATACCTGGTCAAAACGTGGTGTAAATATATTTTAGAAGCTGAAATCGAAAGGAACTTTCAGATTCGGTAGCTGAGTAAATGTTTACGCTAAAAAAAGACTGCTTCTAATTCATTCCTTTAGTTGTCTCAGTGCCATAGCTCGTGTAAACATATCTCCCCATTTTCCACGTTCTTTTTATAAGAAGGGCGCTCGTCTCAGAATAATCGCATCACTGAAATGGCCATTTCTGGTTTAGTGACCGTCGTCAGCTAGTAATACGTAACCTCAGGTGCTACTTCACCCGAGGATCGAACCCACAACCAATTGATCTGAAGATGAATGCCCTAATCATTGCACCATGGGCTCTTTGTCTGGCTGGTTCAGATAGAGAATAATGACTAAGCCAGAAATGGTAATTCCAGTTTCCCATGTCATTGTAGGCAATATTTATTTGCCTGTTCTACTTGGTAACTTGGAAACTTTTTTCCTAATGTACTTTCAAACTAGTAACATGTTTTCGAAACGAGCATTAAATATAGATGCAAAAGAGCCATTTGGTCATGTGTGCGTAAATTAACCCTATAAACCTAGTCAAATATGATAAGCACACTGTAATTAAAGTGCACAATTAAGCTCATACATACGAGAGGGTATATCAAAAATGATGGACGAGATCAAAGTGGCCATGTAGTATACAAAACGTTCAACAATGACAGCATTGAATTAAACAGGATCAGATTTTTTCACGATATTGCGTGCACGTTAGTATCCTACTGGATGTATCCTTACTACCATCATGACCTGAAATAAACGTACAATTTTCACCTGAATATGAAATCATTATGTACAAGTAAATATATCTGAAACACACAAAACACAAAAAGGTTATAAAATACGAAACAAAATTCATAAAAAATTGTGAAATCCCACCTTTTTGCGTCCAATCGACGACAAAGGAAACAATGCTGACATCAACTCAAAATTCGTACACGCTGCGACTTGCATTGCATTATATAAAAATTCCATTGAACCAGATTTCCATATCGTGTTTCTGTGACACTAATTATTTAATTTACGGAAATAGTTCACAGTGCTCAAAACATGGCCAGCAAGATAGCAATCTTCCCGCAGAAATAAAGAACAAACCGTTTAGGTCCTATACCTTGTTTTATATCCCACAGCTTTCTTTAATCTAACGTTAAATAATCTGTCACATAATTAGCGTTTTAGATAAAATGAAGCACAAATTGAACCACAAAAATAATTTTCTTTAAGCTCGGATAGTCTAAATCAAAGGAAATTGACAAATGCTAATAACTACCTTGTCGTTGTTTGAGATGCGTCTTCGATATAGCCCTGCATGTCTTGTCAGGATAGATCTCACGGACAACCGCATAATGGAGAATGATGAAAAGTCCACTGCAATGACTAATACTGATTCATTTATACTTTAAAGTCGGTCAGATATTCAAAGGATATTTTAAATTTATCCCTTCAGCGAAGCTTTAGTTTTTTATGTTTTTTGCATCAAGTATACTATGATCAACCACGTCAAATCATGTGGTAGTATTCAGTTTTCGGGTAAAGTTATTTCACTATATGTTATTTTAACTGTATAGAAAAGGTATTATTTGAATAACTTTTATAGGTCATGCGAGTAAATTGACAGGCTTTCACTTCATTTCGTGACACAGATTGTATGCTGATCATTTATCTTAAAGGAAATTGATCCTATGTTGATCTTGGTTTGCGTAGCGAGATGAGCTTACATGTCAGACAGCTAGCTTCGTAATACTGGCCGTCTGTGGGGAGTTTATTTATAATTACGCGGTTATCCTGCTGTAGCTGAGTGCCCTCAGCTCAAAGACACATATCATCTGCGCCTATGGAGCTTAATTAAGCCTGGCTTTATCCAAGCTAGAGGTTGACTTCTTATGCGCTTACATCCATCAGTACTTTGTGCAACGCAAAAGTGGGCTTGTATCGTTGCGCATGTACGCAGCAGAAGGAGACTCTTTCCACTGCAGATGCGAATGTTTTTGACAGCCGATGCTGCTGCTGAGTGTAATGCGGGGGTTGTCAGGGTTCTAAAGCTGAACAATAAAAACGAACACTGTTGACGGAATTTGGTTTATTCTATAAAACTAATTCCTCAGTCCCTTTCTAATGAACTCAACTATGGCCACGGTATAATTTTCAAACCTACCTGGGGCCAATCATATCGTTGATGGTTTTCGAGTTTGTAATTTATGTAAATAAAAATTAATTATATCGTAAATTACTCTGATTGTCTTGAGAAATAAACTCAAATATTTTGATTAAAATGATTTTAACTTAGTCAGTAAAATGCATAGAACATTAATTAATCAAAGGTGATCTTTGTACTTTGTTCAGACTAACGATTGCAATACGCGAAATAAAGTATCATTCGGTTAATTAATTTAACTGTCAGTCATTTCAAAGAAAAATTAAACAGTTTTTAATTTTTTATAAAAGACAGGAAGTATTAATAGAGTATTAACTTACGGCAGAACGTTTCATTACCCTCCCGTACTTCTGAGCCGGTCCAGATGCAGACATCTTTGCCCAGTTCCACTAGACTAATCTTAAAAGCAAGGTCATCAGGAGTTCTCAATAAATAAAAAAGTGTTATCTCATAGAAAACCACAAAATAAACGCAGCTGTGAACGCTACCTTAGAAGTTGAGTTATTTAATTAACGAGCCCGTCTAAATCATCGCATGATAATGTGTTAAACTTCCAAATGCATAGTGCATGCACATGTTATATGGACATACATGAGGCTTTGATTTGCTGGTGGAAGCTGCAAAGGTTAGTTTCACCTCTTCATGTTCCTTCATAAACCTGAAGAGTGGCAATGATGCTTCTGGAATACCTTCACCTGAAACAAAACCTATGTTGCACTGCCTTCAACGGGGCATTTTTGTTTAAATTGACTCAAATGAGGCAAATAATAGCAAAGTTTACATGACGGCTCTTGTCAGCTTTTAAGGAATTGAGAGTGCTTTGATTAAAATGTCATCACTACGACAAAAGCCGTTGTGCTTACCTTCTTGTGGTACTGGAAATACGCAATTGGGCGCAAAATGTGTGGTGTTAGCATGCTCTGCTAATATATATATTTTCTTAAATTTGGTGATGGAAGAAATTTGGAGTTCAGGCACACATTTTGTAGAGGCTAAAATCAAATGAAGGCTGACTAGTGCTGTAATAATCAACCTATATCTTAAAAAGTAGTTTTCCTATCATAAAGATTAATTAAGCGAGAAACGTTTTTAAGGTTACTGGCAGCTGCAAAGATGAATATATCGCAAATAAGTTATTTTCAGGAGCCTGTTTAAATAAAACTTTTAAATTGTGCATACAATTTGTTATCAAACACGGTTGGTCAACTTCCTTGTCAGATAATAAGCACGTTCCATTCCATATTTCTCCTTTTTTTCTAGTTTCGATGATAAAGATCTCCTAAAATTTAAAAGCGAACTAAGCGGTATGTGGTGGCTACGATACAGTCATTAAATCAACTAGAATAGTTGATTTTCAACAATTGAAGGACGTAAAAAAAGATAAAATAGTATTCATTTGTTCATATATATTTGTCTGAGTATACTCATACTTTGTTTTCAGGCAAAATGAGTAGAAAATCTCCAACCCTCATAAGTGATGGATTTCAAGCGCACCAGGTTTCTCAAAATTTTAACAAAACTCATACTAGACGCCTAAGACCCTCTCATCGAGCCTGTTGAGGTAGGACGAATATGAATCAAACCAGATCCCTCTTGTTCAGTGTAAATGTTCAAACGCGCTGGCATAAGCAACATAGCACAGAAGAACAAAGATGATCCATTTACAGGTCGGTTAACACCAAACATTGATATTCCATATTCCCGATCACAAAAAAGCAAAAAACGGGCCCGTAGCTCAATGGTGCAATATTACACTCAATGACCAAATGTCGCGTGTTCGAATACCGTGTGATCCAAACCTAGGATGGGAAATGACTAGTTGATGGCGGCTGATGAGTCAGAAATGGCCATTATGGTCTCCCTTGTCTTTGTGTGTTCCATCTTTTCAAAATATATCTCAAGTCACTTTACGACCAATCGCGTGGGCTCTAAAGTGAACAACACGGCACAGCGGAACATAAGTGTTCCATTTTCAGGTCGGTGAACACCACAAATTCATCGTCTTAATTCCCGAGCACAAACCACGAAAATAAGCGCCCGTAGCTCAATAGTAGAATATTAAACTTAATCACCAAATATTGCGGTTTCAAATACCGTGTGAGCCAAACCTGGTATTTGATATGACTGGCTGATGGCGACGGATAAGTCAGAAATGGCCTTTCCGGTCTCCCTTGTCTTTGTGGTTTCCACCTTAACAAAATATATCTGAAGTCACTACACGACCAACCGCGAGGGCTCTAAAGTGAGCAACATGGCAGAGCGGAACATAAGTGTTCCATTTTCAGCTCGATGATCACCAATCATTCCTATTCCATATTCCCGATCGCAAAGCACGGAAACACGGTCCAGTAGCTCAATGGTAAAATAATACTCTCAATTGTCCAAGGTTGCGAGTTCGAATACCATGTGATCCACACCATGGGATTAGAAATGACTGGCTGATGAGGCTCATAAGCCAGAAATGGTCATACCGGTCTTCCTTGACTTTGGGGGTTCAATCATATCAAAAAAATAAAAAGTCGCTATGCGACCGACTGCAAGGGATCAACACTGAGCAACATGGCCCAGTGGAATATAAGTTTTCCATTATCAGGTCAGTAAACACCACATATTTAACGTCCATATTCCTGATCGCATAATAAAAAAAGACGGTCCCGTAGCTCAATGGTACATTTTTTAAACTCAATGATCCAATGTTGTGGTTTCCAATACCATGTAACCTACACCTGGGATAGGAAATGACCGTTTGATGAGCCCGGAATTTTTCGCACGCTATTACAAGCTTCAGATCAAAAC